>JAXIVJ010003389.1:0-94854 GCA_036785665.1 Chirona hameri | reverse complement strand
ATATATATATATATATATATATATATATATATATATATATATATATATATATATATATATATATATATATATATATATATATATATATATTATATATATATATATATATATATATATATATATATATATATATATATATATATATATATATATATATATATATATATATATATATATATATATATATATATATATATATATATATATATATATATATATATATATATATATATATATATATATATGGACCATTGAGTAAAGAAATCCCACAAAAGTCGGCACTTGAGATAAATAATCAACAACAGACTAACAGGAGAGTGGAACAGGTCAAGGTGAGTAGACTTCTTTCATCTTTGGTGGTTTGCAAAAATAAAAAGCATGATAGGATCACGCAAGTCCAAACGAGCAGCTTAAAATAAGTAAAAAAGAGAAGTATGTAATAAGTATACACTCATCACTCAACATCACACAATGCAATGTTTGGGTTGCAATTGTAATAGCTTCTACACACAAGGTTGAGGTACGTAACCTACTACCTATTTGATCAATGTTGACATGGACTAGTAAATAATAAATATACTTCACAGGATAATGGGGAAAAGGCAAGTTTTCCTGGACATTTAGTATGACAAACGTACTAAAATCATTGGGAGTGACAATCATATCTTGAATGACAAAAATAAAATAATCAACCTGTATTAAATTACAGAGTATCCTCGGTTTCCTCACTATCCAAGCCAAAATATCTATAACTAACATCCAAGCCAGCCACACGCACGGAGCCATTCTTATACGGCCTTGGTACATATTTATACAGACCTTGGGCACAGACAAACAAAGCTACTTCACTGCCAAGGCCGTACAACTGCCGTGGTACCAAGGTCTGTAAAGATCACCCCCCACCAGTAACAGTTGGCAGCACTCGGGCGTTTCGGCGTTAACCTACTACACCATAGGGTTCCCATGTTATATCGATGATTTTCAGACGAGGCTGGCTCGTAACCTATGGTACATATTTAAAATCCGACTTCTGGAACAGATAGATACAAGCCTTAGCTACAACGTTTTTATTTATCATTTTTCGATATTCCGGGCGTAAAGGGATTAAATGGGCTTGGGGTTTTAAAATGTCAGAACGACCGCTGACCGCTTACAAATGCTACTACAGTACTGAAATATACACTACTACTACTACTTCGTAGTAGAATTTAATATGACCGCTGCCAAATGCTACTACATGTACTGCAAATACACTACTTTGACTACTAATTCGTATATTTGCTCACGTTTAATTCAATAAATAAAGATATAATCTATGAAAATACAAGTTATTGATACCAAACAATACCTTTAATTTATCATAGACAAAACAATTACGATACAAATTATATCTTGTCTAATTCATTTGGGCGTTACATTCCTTACTGTTCTACCCGTTGTTCTATTACTCTGGTAAAGATAGCCTTGGTACAACTCCACTGCTGCGCCTAATGGCAGCTGAAGTATTTTATAATTGCGAATCGTTGAGCTCAAAACGGCGCACACAATTAATCTCGTCACCGAAATAACTTACTTTATCACTATAAATGACTTAAAATCACCAAAATGAAAATGTCCTAGCATATTGAGGATGTCGGGTGATGGACTTATTTTATTTATTTAAAAAAACTTGAACTGGCCCCAAGGGTTAGGATTTGATACTACAGCTTATTTTCGAATAAGAACATGAACAATTGTCTTCACGCAATTCTGAGGTGTCGCGATTCTGAGGTGTGAAGTTGTGAATATCTGTCAAAGTGACACATTCGCGAATATCGATCTGCTGCTGAATTGACACACGTGATTCTTTTACGGCCCAGGCCTGGCGAATTCGTCACAAATGTGACGCATCAAAACACTTGTGTTTGGAACGTATGGTTGGAATTGGGGGTTTGAAAGTGTTGGGTAGTCACGTGGAATTATGCAAGGCCATATATACATTATGGAGCTATTGTGATAAGATGTTGAAGTGGAACTAGACAGGTTTGCATTCTGGGATAAGGTCTTAGGCCACTTAAGATTTCTTTGCAAAATGTTTTTTTTTGTGTTGAGCAGTCTTTCCACATTTATAATTGTAATTGCATAAAATACAATGGTTTTTCACTACCAAAACTACCAATGAAATGACTTGAATGTGTCCTTTCTCATGTGGAACTAATTAGTAAATGTGTATCAATAAATATTATCAGTAATATGTATTTACAATAGTATTAACAATAATTATTATCATATAGGTAGGTGGTTTTGTTCCATAGGTACTTGTTATTTGTTATACAAAATATTTTGGGGTGACCTGGTGCAATGGGATGACTAAATATAAAATTGTATGCTCTTCCCCACCCTACCTAGTGGGGTACTTACTAGTGATGACAGCAGAATATGATTTGGGGTATTTGTTTCTGTTTGACTGCACTCGCATCTCACACTGCAGCAGTTACTGAGCTGATGAATTGATCATGAATTGACCCTGTAGTTTGATTTATTAAGTTTCACTGGTGTGTCCACTCCTTAGTCCTTACTAGTTCGTACTAGTTATCACTTTTAATTTGTAAGCTGTAACATTGTTGTGTTATAATGGTGTTTTACTGTTGTATATTTGTTTTCTTCTCAATTTATCATGATCTTTAAGCATGTATGTTCTGACTTCTGCCAATATTTATTTATATTTATTTAGTTTAAATTGATAACTTGTGCTGAGCCCGGCATGAGACCGGCAAGCCTGAGTTCAGACACAGCTTCAGGCACGCCGGGCCTGAATTTGGGCCCAGCGCCGGCTCCGTGGTCCTGAAATTTGCAACTCTAATCTGGACCCACCATATTGCAAAATATTTTTGCCAAATGGTCTGACGACACACCGGGAGTCGTTTCTCCCTCGTGGGTAAACCTTACTAGTAAAGAAATCTGGGTATGTAGTCCAGACTTGTGCCTTGATCCTGAAGTTGGATCTGGGATCCCAGCGGATCCCTCGGCATAAAATATAAGAAAATATGGTATCCTCCTGGATCCCTCGGCATAAATTGTAGATCCACGGGATAAATTATATCAGGATCTTTGTGGATCCCGGTATATTGTGTACTTGTATCTAGTGTCCCATGTGGATCCCTGGTGTCCCATGTGGATCCATGTGGACATAATGGGTAGGTCGCGAAATTGATTCGACCTTATGTCACCGATATAAAAAATCTGAGATATACGAATTGTAGGTACCTATGACCTTATGCAATCCTGTAAGTACTAAATCAATCGGCCAAAAACTGTGGCTGTGGTGCGACCACAAGTTTTTTTTTGGAGGTGGAGTGACGTGACCTGGTCTGGTGACCTGACTTGAGATGACTCGAGGTATTTTTTTAAACATAATGTGGGCAATTGATGCCCGAACATCTGTGCCAAAAACGGCGGCGCTACGCGCCGCCGTTTTTCGCTATCCACGAAAACCCTGGGGGGGGGGCGTCTAAACGCCCCCCCCCCCCCCCACCCAGCACGGCGCTGGTTAATACCTGGTGTGTTAAACGAAAAATGTACCACATTTTAAAATTGATTAAGTCGAATATACATCCCATACATTGTTGCATTACATAATTTTGGAGAACAATTCATGGATATTTTTATACAACATGGTTTACACTAGTACGCTATATACACTCTTCACCGCAGCACGTTCCCAAGAAGTGCTCATTTTCTTGCGAAACACAGATCGGCTCGGTTTTTTCAACCTCACAAATGATTTGGAGTACGTTTCCTTACTGATGTTTGGAGTGTCTCTTATGACTTGTTTCGGGTCTTCCAGTTTCTGAAGGTCTTCCTGATATACATTTGACTTGATGTATTTTCTCCAAAAAATCAAGTGGGCCAAGTCAGGAGAGTTTTCGGGCCAAGTATGTCTTGTCTTCCAGCTGCTGACGTGGTCACGACATGAGATTCACGAAACGAGGATGACGTAATAGACTGAGGTGTCGATTGTCGTTGACGGTGGTGATGATTAGGGCAGCAGCTGTTGTCTCCAGCGGGATGGGGAAGTCCCACACGTCCAACCTCACGATTGCATGGCTGCAACAACACTCTGATGACCATGTCATCAGGCAGAAGACGAGGCATGCTTGGCCCGCCCACTCTCTCGATCTCGCCCACTACATTTACTTTTGCGTGGATGCCTCAGGTCAAAGGTATATCAGGATGATGCCCAGAAACTGGAAGAACCGAAACAAGCCATCATACGAGATGCTGGAAACATTGGCAAAAAACGTGCTCCAAGTCATCAGTGATGTTAAAAAAACGAGCCGATCTGTGTTTCTCACGAAAATGAGTACTTCTTTAGCACGTGCTGCGGTGAAGAGTGCATACAGCGTACACAATACACATGTATACCATGTTGGAGGATAATGTACATGTTTTGATCTTCAATATGGTGTATGTGTATGGAACGATGTATGTGATGCATATTTTTGGATTTATTGAAGTTGAAAATGTGTTTTATTTGTGTTTCCACCCTGTATACCCCCCGGTTATCTTCCGAACAAATAACCGCAGCGAGGCGCGCAAGGCGGCAATCGAAAGCTCCCAATGAGACGCATCCAAAGCATACACGATATTTTCTTAATAAGGTGACATGTCAGGTCACGGTCAAGTAAAAGGTAAAAATTGAGATATTTAAGTCTTTGGGCCATACTTTCCATCCAAAACCTTAGATTGCGACTATTATCGCACTAAGTGCTGCTCTCAAAGGTACATATCCCGCATAAACATATCCCGCTTAAGCAAAAGTGAAATTGTGAGCAAAGGTCAAGGTCAGGTCACAAAAGGTCATAGGTCTACGAAAGCCATGCGACACATGTATCGGTTATTTTACACGTATAGTTTGATAGTAGCAGTCTGACACCATATAACAATCTGACACCATATAAGGTCAAGGGCAGGTCACATAAGGTCAAACTTTGAAATTGATAAATATAAATACAAAAGGCATGTGTCAAGACCAGTTTTGTCTCAGAAATACAATGCTGGCATTTATTTGTTTGTATCTGGTCACTAAAAGCGAAAAAACGCAGTAAAAAATATGACGTCATGAGTTATTCATACTTGGGAGCGATCAGTTGGTCAAAAATACAGATATTGCTTTTAAATTTGGTTTGGATATTTTCCGCATGAGGTTCTTCATCAGATCTTCAGTTTCTGGAAAATGTTTGAAAATGTCGATTTTGAAAGCATTAAAACAACTTTTATTTGGGGTCAAAAACCAAAATTTTACCAAATACGAGATAGCCATTTTGTAGCCCTCGCCATTTATATTTTGCCGTCTTTCGATTGCATTTTGCTTCAAATATGGCTTTGTACGGCCTGCTAAAGTTTAGCTGATGTTTCTGTCAAACTCGTGTGTAGTGACGTCACTATTCGCTATATTTAGAGAAAAAAAGTGACGAAATTTTCTTTTTTTTTGCACAGAAGACGTACAATTGATGTAGGAGAAGGTACCTGAAGTTTTACGTTGATAGCGCTATTAGTTTTTGAGCTATTGCGAAAGTTCGTCAGGGGGGGACGCCCCCCCCCCAGCCAATGGCGGTTTAACCAGTATGAGATCATGTTTTTTTATGGTTGTATATTAACCAGTATCAGGCTACGGTTTTTATGGTTATATATTGACCAGTATGAGGCTATGGTTTGTATTCTGTTTTACGGCTGTGAAGATATATCTGTTTTTGTGTTGTCCGCCCCTGTAGCTCAGTTGGGAGAGAGCTGGGCTTCGGACCTCACCCGGTAGTGGCAGCCCGGGTTCGAGTCGCTTCGGCTCTCGCTATTTGCCCCTGACTGGGATGGCCTGTGGCCGGTGGCAGCGATCGCACTCAAGGTCAAGTGACGTCAGAGGGCGGGGCGGACCGTGCCATGTATGTCGGGCACGTACAACTTTCGCTTCTAAATTCTGCCAGGCGCCAGGAATTGCTTGATCGGGTGGTGGGGTCAGGGCCTGCGCAACAAGCTATGCTTATCGCGGGGCCTGCCCTCGGAAATCCATCCATTAAAAAAACATTCGAACTAATTATATATAACAAATATATCTAAGAAGATGTATTTGCACATGTAGCCTATGAACATACTCCAACATGTGGTTGCAAAAGGAATAAAGCTATCGGAGGCGTTCATCCACATTTTAAACATCACAATCAATTTCTATGCACGGATTTAATTGCTAACGTGATTCACATTTTAACACATTTCATAGTATAACCAATATCTACACAATGCAGGAAGCATAGTCAATAGCCTTTTTCACGAAGGATTTTATTCGCTTGACGATTGGGGCGATTGGGGCGTTTTGGGTAAATGGGTATATAGCTCGTAAGGCACGGCTTTGCCCGGTGATTTTTGGTATCAATTGAAACTTTATGAACTAATGCACCTTTCTAGATATTCCATTTTAATGATAACACCATAGTTTACTTACAATTAACAATTTCATGTTAAACTAGCTCCGGTGATGCCAGATGGCTGGGGCGGTTTGGGGCGTTTGGTGCGACTCCATCTTGCTCGAATCCCGGAAGTGCGGGGTTCGGGAAATGGTCATATTTTGCAACGACATGGTTTTCAGGAATAATAGCATATTTCAATGAAAACTAGATGAATTAGTCCATTCATATGTGCAGTCATATTCACTTTTGAAAGCAAGGATTAATGCTAATTAGCAATTTCGTTTTGATCATTTTGTTTTGCGGAGAAGATGGTTGCCCAGCTACGTCACCGTGGTCTGCGGGCGTGGCTAGTCGTAAGATGACGGGAATGCTGGCTCTGGCTTTGCGCTGGCTCTGCGCAGGCGCCGGCAGCCCGGTCACCATGGCGACCGGCCGGTCGGTCGCCTGACGTCACGTTGCACATGCGCAAAGCCAGCCCAGAGCAGGAGCCAGCATTCCCGTCATCTTACAACTAGCCGCGCCCGCAGACCACGACGCAGCTGGGCAACCATCTTCTCCGCAAACATTATCGAAACGGAATTGCTAATTATCATTAATCCGTAAACCCAAATCATCATCATCATCATCATCATCATCATCATCATCATCATCATCATCATCATCATCATCATCATCATCATCATCATCATCATCATCATCATCATCATCATCATCATCATCATCATCATCATCATCATCATCATCATCATCATCATCATCATCATCATCATCATCATCATCATCATCATCATCAGCATCAGCATCAGCATCAGCATCAGCATCAGCATCAGCATCAGCATCAGCATCAGCATCAGCATCAGCATCAGCATCAGCATCAGCATCAGCATCAGCATCAGCATCAGCATCAGCATCAGCATCAGCATCAGCATCAGCATCAGCATCAGCATCAGCATCAGCATCAGCATCAGCATCAGCATCAGCATCAGCATCAGCATCAGCATCAGCATCAGCATCAGCATCACGTATATTCGAGTGTGGAGGGGCGCCATCACGGGCCGAAGGGGCGTCGTCAATGGCCAGAGGGGTGTCGTCACTGGTCGCAAGAGTGCCGTCACTGGCTGGAGGAGTGCCATCACTGGCCAGATGGGCGCCGTCACCAGACGGAGGGGCACCGTCATTAGACGGAGGGGCGCCGTCACTGGCCGGAGGGGCGCCGTCATTAGACGGAGGGGCGCCGTCACTGGCCGGAGGGGCGCCGTCACTGGCCGGAGGGGCGCCGTCATTAGACGGAAGGGCGCCGTCACTGGCCGGAGGGGCGCTGTCACTGGCCGGAGGGGCGCTGTCACTGGCCGGAGGGGTACTGTCACTAGCCGGATGGGCGCCGTGACTGGCTGGAGGGGTGCCGTGACTGGCCGAAGGGCGACCCCTAGCCTGAGGGTGGGGCCTTCTTTGATGACGGCACTTGAGCTGAGGGCGACACCTGGAATGAGGGCTGCATCTTACCTGAGTGCGGTACCTGGCTGGGGGGTGGCACATGGCTAGGGGCGACACATTTCTAGGGGCGGCACATGGCTAGGGGCGGCACATGACTAGGGGTGGCACATGGCTAGGGGGCGGCACATGGGTAGGGGCGGCATCTGACCTGAGGGCGGTGTGGTGCCTCACCAGTTGGCGGCACCTGGCTAGAGGGTGGCACCTGGCCATGGGGCGGCATCTGACCTGAGGGCGGCACATGACCAGGGGCGGCACCTGGCCTGAGGGCGGCACATGACCTGAGGGCGGCACCTGGCCAGGGGCAGCACTTAGCCTGAGGGCGGCTCCTGGTCTGAGTGTAGCAAACGTCAGATATCAAACCCCGTAAGCAGGCCTATTTCCACGCCTTCGGCGCGGCAATTGGTCTGTTTGCGAGGCCCTTCCGCGCCTTCGGCGAGGGGGGGGGGGCCTCCGTCGCGGAGGGGGCCTCCCTCCCCCCGGCTGCCCCCTGTATCCGCCCCTGAATTGTATTGGTACTGCCCAGGGGTGTACTCCGCTCCTTCAACATTGGTAAAAAGTGTGACAACCGCGAGCAGCTTCCAGCATCTTGGCCGTGTTTATCAGATCTGCTCATAAGCTATATTTGACTATCAGCTAGTATTGACCAATCAGTCTTGAGCAAGCTCGACGGTGATTGGTCAGGTTGTGATGACGTGGAGCCGGGGGAGAATCGTTTGTTTACATTTCAACGGGTTCGCCATATTGGTTCGCTGGCAATGTACGGGCGTGTGCGTGTGCATTTTTAAGCATTTACTCATTTTTATGAAGCGTAAGACAATATTTAAAGGTGTATATGAAAGTCGACATAATAATTGTATCTGTCAACATAGCAGTATTTTCCCAGAATACCTCATAAGCTAAACATTTACACCCAAATCTGTGCGTTCTTTGCTGAGGACATCTGCGAAAATTGTCTACATAATAGGCTGTAGGAGTAGGTTAGCTATATTTGTGTATTTTTCAAGGACGTAAACGTATAGATTGTGTCACCTTATATAAACAGACTAGAAAATCCATACCAATGTGACTGATATCGGTATTACTTAGGTTTTGAGACACCATTCTGAGTAGTACCAGTGGTGGCGGGTCGTATTTTCGGATGGGAGGACAAAGAAACCCAGAGGGTCCCCTCGGCAAAAGGGCCCCCTCCCACGGCCAAAGCCCCCCCCTCCAACAACACAAAAATCCCGCGAAATGGTAACTCCTCGGATTTAGGCCACTATATTTTGCAGGGCCTCTAAATGGTCTAAAAAAACGTCGGACAGGCCCATGTTGAAGTCTCAGGCCTTCTGAGGGCCCCTCATGGCCTACCGAGGGTCCCCTCAGGCCGATTGAGGACCTTCTGTCGGCCTTAGAAGGCCCATCAGGCTGGCTGGAGGCACATCGGGCCCTGGGTCATTGTTTCGGTCAAAAGGAAAAATCGAACCTACTTCTTGGAGTATGGATTTTCTAGTCTCTTACAAATTGATGGGGAAGGCAAAATCATATGTTTCCCTCCCCCTTCCCCAACTTCTTGAGTGGGCGGGCAGCTGCCAACTCTACCCCCCCCCCCCCCGCCCCTCCTCTATCCGCTGCCACTGAGGAGTACCTAATGCTACTGGTCTTGTGCTATGGGTGGTTTGCACTAATGAACACATTGCCAAGTGTCTAGTAATGACTATACAATCAATGATAATAATGTGACTTATGAGTTACAGGACATAGATGCCTCTTTGCGCCGCCGGGGGTGCAGCAACGGCTGACATGCCAAAAAAGTTGATAAGATCACGATTCAGATCCTATTCCATTTCATAAATTTCCTGCAGATTCACCAATAAGAAAAGTATAGGGGGCGCTAGAGAACCCCAAGCCCCCCCCCCCCTCCCCTGAGCCCGGGTCGCGCCCATGTCGCGCCCACCAAGCGCGCGTAGGGCGCAACTCTTTGTATGTGGCGCCCCCCCCCCTGACCGAAATTTTGGATCCGCGCCTGTACTATGTCACGAGAAAGAATAGCAATGCCAGACATACAATATATTTGATGAGGTGTATGTCTCCCTAGACAATTCATTGCGATACATTCACATTTTCCACGCCGGGTAATGGCAATTGGCATCAAAGATACACTTATCATCATTTCGAGCGGCGGTCGGCCGGTGCAGCCGTACCTAATCGTTCAACTTTGCGCAGATATAACAGCAAATATTGGTCTGGTTGCATTTTTTCAGCGGCATCCGGCAGAGCGGTTGATTTGTGACATATTACTTATTACAAGTTTTGCAATCGACCGGTAAACAAAGAAACTAAGCGCGATCTGAGCTTCAGGCACGCGCGCACTAATGTTGTGTACGGCGGCCGGCCGGCTGCGTCCCCCGCCTTCTACGTCACAGCGACTCCGGGGTCGCGGCTACTAAATTAGTGTTTGTCACTGCTTTTTCGGCCGGAGTGTTCTACCTGGTTTATACAGCCTTGGTACTGCCCGACTATCCATGACTCTTGTTCTGACGTTGGGTACATGTGATTACCGCACCTGCGTACGTTACTTGATCTTGTCAGCCTTTGGTACTGAACACTGAACAGTACTAATTGCTTGACAGTACCAGCAGTTCGCTACATCATTCCCTTTTCTATTCTTGCTGATTGTGTTATTCGTTCTTGTTGCAGACGATCCACCGGACCTGAAGCCTGATCTCAAAATGCTGCAGTTCAAAGGTGAACCACACGATCCAATAACTACTTATTATCCAACTGCTGCACGTATTGAAATGACTAACTCGATAAGGTATTTTCCATCATGCCATTTTACTGAGGGAAGGCACCACAATGTGTATTCAATAGCGATTGTGACCCCCCAAACGAGTAAGATGGGATGTTGTTTTTACGTTACGGAAACCACTCCATGCAATTCGCTTTAAACAATGCCCAAATAAGAGGAGCGTAACTTATGAGGCGCACGTAAGGTCCGTGTTGGAATACGGCAGCGTAGTCTGGTCCGGCGCTGCTGTCACCCATATGTGCCGACTGGGAACGCCTACAGTACCGATTCTTGATGTGGCTGGGATCGAAAACCCAAACTACGGACCGCCACTAGACTACACATCACTGCTCGAACTACTTGGCTGCGCATCCGTCAAGTTACATTTCATATAATTCGATCCCATGTTCATGCGTTAACTGTTTATTGTCCACCTGGACTGCACTGAATGTGTGGGAATATTTCCGATATCGGTACCAAGCTGACGTACGCGGCGCCCCGAACTCTTGTATGCACTTCGTGCAAGCGGAGCAAGAGGGAAGAGGGGCTCCGTGAAGAGTGGCTTTTTGGTTTGCCTTCCACAACTGTGGAACTCTCACACACAGCACCCCCCCCCCCCCCCCAGACTTCTCTATTTCTTCCGTCTCGTACCCTTGGGTTAGACATCGCGAAATTCGCTGGTTATCAGGGCACATGCTAAGGGTGTGTCATTAGTCACAAATTCAATTTGGACAAAGAAATTACATGGCGCTAGCACCTCAAAACACCAACTCTACCAATATTTTTACATACAAATTCGAATTCGTGAGGCACGGACGATTTAACTTCATACGGAAAATCTACCTTTCGAAGGTGCTGCCACCTATAATAGTAATTTCGGTCACAGCTGTACTTGAGGGAATGAGTTCATCAAATAAGAAAGCACGTTCTTCTTCGCTTTTAACATATTACATCAAAAGCAATCGTTTGGCGCAATGTATTTCTTGCATAACGCTGCTATAATACTTACAGAACAGAGGATCACAGATAGCGAACACTCCAAGCCGGGTCACACTGCACGATAAGAGATCGAGCCGCCAGTTCTGCACATCTCTCAGCTGAGCCAGCGCGACTGGTGCATCTGCTCAGACCATACACGATCCTTCATCCTAAACCAGGACCGCCTGCTGTCTACGTCCATACCAGGGCGGATCCAGGGAGGGAGGCAACGGGACTATACACTAGACTAGTTTAGCATACACTAGACCTGTTACCATACACTAGACATACACACAATACCCTCTTACAGTGACGGCACTCTTGGGGCCAGTGACTGCGCCCTCCGGCCGGTGACAGCGCCCCTCCGGCTAATGACGGCGCCCCTCCGGCCAGTGACGGCGCCCTTTTGGCTAGTGACGGCGCCCATCTGGCCAGTGACGACACTCCTCCGGCCATAGACGGCACTCTTGCGGCCAGTGACGGCGCCCCTCTAGGGAGTGACGCGCCCCACTGGCAAATAACAGCACCTCTACGGCCAGTGACCTCGCCGCTAAAGCCAATGACGGCGCCCCTCCGGCCAGTGACGGCCGGAGGTGCGGCCCTCTCAGGCCTCGACAGTCGACAATCGCCCTCTCAGACCAGCCTGGGGTCCGCTCAGGAATGGCTAGGGTTCTGTCAGGCCCATACATATATGAAGGGGCATTAAACCATCTAAGGGCCCTCGAGGGGACCGCTCAAGCCGACCGAGTTCTCCTTCAGGCCGATTGAGGTCCTCTCAAGCCGACCGAGGACCGTTCAGGTTGACTGTGGGCCCATCAGGCTGACCGAGTTCCCCTTCCGGGCGCCGGGAGATCCCCTCAACCCGACCAAGGGCTCGCTCAGGCCGACAAAGGGCCTCTCAGAATGACTGAAAGTCACGTGACCCTGCCGTTCCGTCTGATTATAGACCGATTTCTTTGCTTAGTGTTTTGTCTAAAATTTTAGAAAAAGTAATTTGTACACAACTGACCGAGTTTTTAAACATCACAGGGCTTCTGCATTCATCCCAATATGCATACAGATCTCGCCATTCAACAGAGGACGCCGTGCTCGCCGCTGTCGAGCGCCTGGTCACCAACATCGACGAAGGCCTTGTATCGTCGGTAACGACGATGGACCTCTCGAAGGCGTTCGACAGCGTCGATCACGGCCTCCTCCTCACAAAATTGTCATGGTATGGTGTAAATGACGTGGACTGGTTTAGGAGTTATTTGAGCGGCCGAAGGCAGATGGTGCGTGGTGGACGGTTGACTTGTCCCGTGACTTGTGGTGTGCCCCAGGGCTCGATTATTGGTCCAGTCTTGTTCATTTTGTTCACAAACGATTTATATGGATATTTGACCCATGGCCGCCTCATCTCCTACGCTGACGACACCGTGCACGTTGACTGCGCGTCCCCTGACGGACCTGGTCTCGCCGGGCTAAAAATTAGACTGGAGCTCACCTTGCGTGAGCTCCAGTCTTGGTTTGATTCTAACTCTCTCAAAATGAACGCGAAGAAAACTGCTTTCATGCTTGTTGGCTCAAAGAAAAATTTGGCAAAAACGGAAAAAATTCGGTTTGAATTAAATGGTTCCGAGGTGCAGGCCTCGACCAGCATCAAAATCCTCGGCGTCGTGGTGGACCGTGGTCTGTCATGGGACGCGCATGTCTCGAGTGTCTCCAAAAAAATGTAACGGTATCCTCGTCTCTCTGTACAAAGTTCGGCATTACTTCACCTCAGAAGCCCTTAAAATTATAATTCAGGCGTACGTGTTCCCACATATCACGTACTGCCTGTGCGTGTGGGGAGGGGCGACCAAGGGTCAACTGGTCAAAATCCAAAAACTGATAAACTTTGCCGCTCGTATCGTCACAGGACTCAAAAAGCATGATCATATAACCCAGGCTCTAAATTCTTTAGGATGGCCGAAGATCGAGACCCTGGTGGCGCGCCGCGACGCCGTAAAGGTGTTTAAGGCGCTCAGAGAGGAGGGAGCGCCACCCGAGATACGCGCTATGTTCACCCCACGTGCCGCTGTTTCCACACGCGAGACGCGCGCCTCTGATCGAGGTAGCCTCCAACTGCACAAGTGCAGATTGACCGCCTCTCAGAAGGCTTTTTCGTATCGGGCTGCAGTTGTCTGGAACCGCCTGCCACCACAAGCTTGTGCCGCCCATTCATTGGATGGTTTTAAGACCGCTATGCGAAGTGTGATTTTACCGATGTAGTGTAGTGAAGTGTACTCGTTTTTATCGTATTTTGTATATTATTTGTAACACTGACATGAAACCAGAATAGCCACCTCGTGGATGGTTTTTAATACACTGATTGATTGACTGAAGACCCCTTCAAGCCCACCGAGGTCCCTTCAAGCTGACCAAGGGCCACCTCAAGTTGACCTATGGCCCATCAGGCGGACTGATGGCTCTCAAGCTGACTGAGGGTCTCTAAGGCCAACTGAGGGTCCCTCAAGCTGACCGGGAGCCCCTCATGCCAACCAAAAGCCCCTCAGACCGAACTTAAGGGACCACAGGCTGACAAAGGGCCTCCTCAGGATGACAAAGGGTTCCCTCAAGCGGACCTATGGCTCCTCAGACCGAGTGATGGCCCTGAAGCCGACTGAGGTTCCCTAAGGCCGACTTGGGTCCCTGAAGCCGACCGAGGGCCCCTCAGACTAAACACGGGTCCCTCTCTCAGGCAGACAGAGGGCCCTTAAGGACGTCCAAGGGCCCTCCGGGTTGACAAATAACCCTCAAGCCGAACGAGGACCTTCAGGCCGACCGAGCTCTCCTTCAGATCGACCGAGGACCTCCTGAAGCCGACCGAGGGCCCCTCAGACGGACAGAAGCCCCTCAGGCGGACAGAGGCCCCTGAGGCCGACAAAGGGCCCCTCAGGCCCAAATAGGGCCCCTCACGCCTACAGAGGACCCCCTTAGGCCGGCGAAAGACCCCTCAGGATGACCAAAGGCCTCCTTAACCCCGCGCACTGCAGGGGGTTTGCGCCGAACACGAACTGCAGGGGGTTGATTTCCACCCCCCCCCCCCCCCCCACCCCGTGAGATCTCGAAAACTACGCAACGTAGCGACAAGCGGAAAACGGCGTTTGATAGCTATCAAGTTCAAGTTCTATCGAAAGTATTTCAGTATTTTCTGGTAGTAATAAAAAAGGAACAAATGCAGTTTTTTGCAAAACTGTTTTTCGCTAATACCTTTTTACCTAAAACAGATAACTGAAAACTGTTTACGCCATTGTGTTTGCCTCGTCAAGGCGCTTTGCATGATATACATGGTGACCGTGTTAGGTCAACTTCAAAATTTGACTTCAGGTCGCGTGACCTTGACCTGAGGTCAAGACCCAAGTAGGTCATGTTGCATATAGGGAGATGTGTCTTGACGAGAAAAAAAACAATGCTGTCGGTTTTACTTCTCTATCTGGATTATGTTGCGAGTTATTGACACAAAAAGTGATGGTAACCTCAGATGACCTCAAATGACCCCACAGGGGTCACTGAACAAAACTTACACTTGGTTCATCAAGAATATCCTATAATAACATGATCCGGAAGTAATTGAACTAATATCATGCATATCCTTTAAATGGGAAGTATTTCAATATTTCCCCATTGACTTATTATGGGGAGGTCACGAAATTGACCTGACCTTAGGTCCCCGATATCAAAATTCCGAGATAAACGAATTGTAAGTACTTATGCCCTCATGACACCCTGTAAGTTTCAAACTGATCGGTGAGAAACTCTGGCTTTGGCACAACTGCAAACGTATTTGGAGGTGGGGTCACTTGACCTGGTCTGGTGACCTGACCTAAGATGACCCGAGGTTCATTTTTTTTTATCTCAAAGTGTGCGCAATTGTTGCAACAGGTGTGTCAAAACTCTGCGGCGCTGCACGCCGCCATTTTTTCGCTATCTGCGAAAAACCTGAGGGGGGGGGGGGGGGGGGGCGGCGGGCGGAAATCACCCCCTGCAGCGCGCAGGTTAACCCGCGAGTTACTGGTGTACTTTCCATAACGCGACTTACTGGAGGGGGGGGGGGGGGACGGGACTATTTTTGCCCCCTTAGATCTCCGGAACTACTGGACGGATTTTACAAATTCAAATGGCATTCGATAGCCCTGGAAAATGTATCGTGTGCAACCTAATATTGTTGACCTCTGGGTCACTGATGACGTCACAGGTCACGTCAGACAAAATGTTTGACCGTGTCATAGAGGTCTCGATGGATAGAATTGTCTCACAAAATTGGGATATTAAACGCATAAGCAGTCGATAAATCGGTATGATTCGTGTCACTGACACTTCTAAGTACCATTCTAAGATGTTTATGACCTTGAGTCAGGTCAAGGTCATCCGAGGTCACGAGGTCAACTGCAGATTACGGTCATCAGGCGTTGTAACACATGTTTATGTGTTTGTTTTTCGTCTAGAACGCGAAAAATTACCTTAGAACCTTGTTTGTTCCATATAAATAGAAGTAAAAAGCAAACACGGAAATTCATTTTTTATGCATGGTAGTAAGAGGTGGTGGATTTTTGTCATTTGAAGCTCAAAGTCATTTTTGAAGATATCTACTTCAAATTTGGTACATATATTCACCGAACACGCCTCTATCACATATATTCCGGTGTTTGGATAATTGTTTTTCGTTGTTGAAAATATTGTTAAAAAAAGAGTTTTTGATTTCTCATTTTTTTATTTCAATAAAACTCGAAAATCAGAGAGCAGTTTGATAGCCGAGTCTATTATTAGTCATTTGGTATATCACAATTGAATTTATCTTAAAAATTGTAGTTTTGACAGCGTCTCACGCAAACCCATATTTTTCAACAAAAAACACAGAACATGACGTAACCCTGATGTCATTCCCGGTTGACCTATCATAACCCCATCTTCTTCCTTCGGCCAACATGTGTAAAATTGATGCGAGAGAGGGTACTGAAAGTTCAGTGACGACACTAGTGTTGGTTTAGTAGATATTGCAAAATAACGGGAGGGGGGATACCCCCCCCCCCCAGTAAGTCGCGGGTTAACCGACCGAGTTCCTTTCAAGCCGACATAGAGGGGCCCCTCAGGCCGACAGAGGTCACCTAAGGTCAACCGAAGGCCCTCTCTTGCCGACTGAGGTTCCCTCACCCTGGCCAAGGGCCCCTCAAGATGGCCGAGGGCCCCTCAAGCTGGCTTAACCCTCGCCCGGGTAAGGGGGGGGGAGATGGATGGTGATGATGATTCAATGCTTCAGGGACACTCTGTTTTTCTGGAATAACTTGCGTAGTTTCCAAAACTTTCAGTACCCTACTTTTGAAAAAATCCACATACTTTTGTTGTGAATTTTTTTACACACAAATTTTGACCATTTTTTTTGAATTTATAACCCACATGACCCGTGACCTATGACCTGTTTCTCAAGGTCATGTCTGGCGCAACTGGCGTCCCGCAGTATCGATGCTTGTAACTTGTGCAGTTTCCGAGTGTTTGTTGTTCAGGAGCATATGCACAGGTGTTCCCAGGTGAAAGTTGTGGTTTCCACTGAGATTGTGACCTCGATTGACATTTTCAGAGGTCAACTGAGGTCATTGACCTCCGATGACCTCAGATTACTTTTTTGGGCTTCTGGCGGTTTCTAGGACATTTTGTGACGCTGATTTCAAATTTGGGATCCATTTGACTTAATTATATGTTCCACTGGGGTCATGCGCTTCCACAGGTCAACCGAGTTCACTGACCTCAGGTGACCTGACATGACCTTTTTGGAATTTTGCAGTTTTTAGGACATTTCGTGACGCTGATAACGAATTTGGCACCCATTAAGCATTATGATATGCTCATTCACGATTCTAGCTCGATACAATTCAATTTATACGCATTTACAATTTTGATGACTTTTGGGTCATTGACATGACCTCAGAGGTCACCTAATGACACAAGACCTTAAAATCGGGTATCATCGGCTTCCTCTCATCACAAGCAACACGCTCGTCTTTGAATCGAAGCTCTAGCTCAATTAGTGGCGAAACGCAAGGGGGGGGGGGTCGTACCCTCCCCCTAACCGAACACGTAGGGATTTTGCCCTACTCGGGCGAGGGTTAAGGCCCCCTCTGGCAGACAGAGGGCCTCTGAGGCCGCCAGAGGCCTCAGGCCTACCAAGGGCCTATACCGACCAAGGGGCTCTCAGGATGACCGAAGGCCTCCTTAACCGACGGAGGTCACGGCAAGCTGAGAGCCCCCTCAGACCAACTGAGGCCCCTTAGCCCTCGTCCCGCTGGGGTATCCAGCCAAACACTCCCCGCGGGGGGGGGGGGGGGCTGATCCTGACCCCTCGTTACCTTCCGAACTAATAACCGCAGCGAGACTCGCAAGGCGGCAATCGAAAGTTCTCAATGAGACGCGTCTAAATCATACGCGTTTTGTTCTCAAAATAAGGTTACATGTCAGGTCACGGTCAGGTCAAAGGTCAGAATTGAGGTATTCGAGTTTATGGGCCATACTTTCCATCCAAAGCCTGAGATTGCGACTATTCTGACACAAAGTGCTCTCTAAGGTATAATGCATCTCCCGCATAAGCTACAGTGACATTGTAAGCAAAGATCAAGGTCAAAGTCATGTCACAAAAGGTCACTATTGGCAAGAGGTATACGAAAGCCATGCGACACATGTTTTATGGGTTACTAGATGGTCTGATGTTTATATGGCCATTTATTTATATAGCCATTTATTTATATAGCCAGCTAATTTATATAGCCAGCCAATACGTTCGATGCCCATTAACCGGTCCGATTTAGGTATTTATTTTAATAAAACCATTTATTTGTATAGCCATATATTTATATATATTTATTTATATAGCCAGCCAATACGTTCGATGCCCATTAACCGGTCTGGTTTAGGTATTTATTTGAATAAAACCATTGATTTATATAGCATTTATTTATATAGCCAGCTAATTTACATAGCCAGCCAGTACGTTCAATGCCCATTAACCGGTCGGATTTAGGTATTTATTTTAATAATAAACATTTATTTTTATAGCCAGCTAATTTATATTTTAATATTTGATATCCCGTTTTAGAAAAAGCCCGGGCGCCTGCCGGAATTGAACCCGCTTCCCTCAATTAGTAATCAGCGACGCTAACCAATGCACTACCGGGCCTCCATTGTCCATTGTTGTTGCGTGTTATTCAATATTTTACGTTTGTATTCCTCATAACTTAACTATTAGCTGGTGGTGGAATATTTTAGGTGGATAACATGCGAGACATTTATTTATATAGCCAGCTAATATATATATATATATATATATATATATATATATATATATATATATATATATATATATATATATATATATATATATATATATATATATATATATCCAGCCAATTCATTCGCTGCCCATTTCCCGGTCCGATTTATACGTTGTGAAAGGCGCCCGCTGTCGGCTGTGCGAACTCACGCTCGCCGGCCAAGGTGACTGTCCGTCAGCTAGCGCCACTGGCGGGCGGCGGCGGACGGCAAACTAATCCCGGCCGACGCCGTCGGCTGGCGAGTGCCGGCGGGTCCGAGTCTTAGCATCAGGAATTATTCACGTTTGTCTTCATCATAAGTTATCCATTAGCTAGAAGCTAAATATTTTTGGTGGATAGTGGTCAGTAAAGACGGGGCTATCCGGGTGTATTTTTTGTGTGGTGAAAACTCGTCTTGGTGTTATCCTTTACGGTGTTGGGAAGAATATAATGGTAACAAATATTGCAAAAATATTGCAACGCTTGTCAGCCTGCCTAAATATTACTCAAACAGCTTTGTGTCACGGATATAATTTAAAGAGGGTACCTTCGCCTGCAAAGTGGTGAAGTCTCAGCGTTTTATGTTGAACGGTTTCCGAGTACCGATTTAAATACTGAAAATGCCGTTTTTTATGTAAGTTGTCATAACTTTGGACTTGAACTAATATTTTCTCTGAGCGACATGTGACACGCCAGGCCAATGTACTTTCTGTCGAATAGTGTTTATCGCATGTCGCTGCGATCCTCGGTTTGCGAGTTATCGTCCCGGGATCGACGCGCGTTTGATCGTTTTCGTCGATTTGTGAATTTGGCCGTTTCCTATGTTAAACCAATGACACAGTTGTCGCCGACACAGCGGCCGACATGTATGTCGGATCTTGTTGAAATTTTGATACGATGGTGCGCCTCTGCCACCGGAAATGCGTGGCAATTTTCACGTACCTACCTGCAACGGTTGTCGAGTTATTAGCCGATTTGTGTATGACCGTTACGTTATTTGATTTCCACGTACCACGCACGGACGTACGGACGGACATCTTATAATTAATAAGATAAGATAAGATGTTACACATATAATTCGATAGTAGCAGCTATTTTCACCACCTGACCCCATATAATGGTCGGTCAGATCATAAAAGGTCAAAATTTGAAATTTATTTATCAAATTAAAAAAAAACATGTTTCTAGACCTGTTTTGTCTCAGAAATACATATGTGGCATTTATTTGTCTGTATCAGGTCACCAAAATGCAAAAAAACGTAACTCCAAAAAATGACGTCATGAGTGAGAAAAGTCGTCCGTGCCTCACGCATTTTGCAATTTACACTTTTTCTATTGCCTTGCAGGCTTGTGCCATGGATAATCTTTGTCCAACTCGAAACTATGCAAATAACTCCTTCGATGACACCCTAATGCTCAACCCGCGCTTGACCAGGGTCTCAGCCGAACGCCATTGACCGGGGTGGGAGTGGGGGGATATTGACTCCTCGTTATCTCCGGAACCAATGATCGTAGCGAAACGCGCGAGGAGGCATTCGAAAGTTCTCAATAGACGCATCTAAAGCATACTCGAAATTGTATAATTTAGGTCACATCAGGTCAAGGTCGGGTCAAAGGTCAAAATTGAGACATTTGAGTTTATGGGCCATACTTTCAATCCAAAGCCTTTGATTGCGTCCATGATCCCCCAAAGTGCCCCAAAGGTACAATACACATCCCGTATGAGCTAAAGTGAGATTTTTGGCAAAGGTCAAGGTCAGGTCACAAAAGGTCACAATGCGCAGAAGATTTCGAAAGTCATGCGACACATGTTTAATGAGCTATTTTACACGTATAATTCGAAAGTGATAGTCTTTTTTTACCATCTGACCTCATTTAAAGGGAATGTTTCATCTTTGTATTGGTTTTGAACTGAGAGCCATTATCTTTGGCTGTTATTGAAATGTCGAAAATACTAAGGTCATTTCCCAAAAAAAACTTACCGTTCTTAAGCAATTTAATTGTCCATTTGCAAAATGGGGTCTAGACTGGTGCCGCCGCTGATTGGCTGACAGCCACTTTGTCAGCCAATCCCACTTTGTCAGCCAATCAGCTGCGGTATATGGCTCAATAATGACGTCATCATCCCATGGGGGATGATGACGTCATTATTCATGGGGCAGGGGGTCAATATTAGTCCCCCCTCCCGGTAAATGGCGGGTTAACCCGGCATTGGCTGGGGTCTCAGCCGAACACCATTGTCCGGGGAGGGGGGGGGGGGGTCGCCCCCTGGTTATCTTTCGAACCAATAACCGCAGCGAGACGAGCAATGCGGCAATCGAAATCTCTCAATGAGACGCATCGAAAGCATACTCGAAATGGTCAAAATAAGGTCCCATGTCGGGTCACGCGTAGGTCAAATATAAAAATAATATTTTTGAGTTTTGGGGCCATACTTTACATCCTAAGCCTTATATTGCTCCTATTATCGCACAAAGTGCTCTCAAAGGTATAATACATATCCCGCATACGCAAAAGTGAAATTGTTAGCAAAGGTCAAGGTCAGGTCACTAAAGGTCACAGGTGAAACACAGTGACCTTTTTGTGTCACTGTGTCACAGGTGAAAGCTTTGCGACACATGTATGGGTTATTTTACACGTGTAATTCGATAGTAGCAGTCATGTTCACAATCTGACACCATATAAGGTCAAGGTCAGGTCAAATAAGGTCAAAATTTGAAATTGATAAATATAAATAAAAAAGGCATGTGTCTACACCAGTTTTGTCTCAGAAATACAATGCTGGCATTTATTTGTTTGTATCTGGTCACTAAAAGGCAAAAAATGCAATTACAAAATATGACGTCATGAATTATTACGAGCGAGCGCGAAGCGCTCGCTCGTCTTTCCGTGGTATATGGGAAAAATCTGATTATGAGCGGCCCGGCCCGGCCCGGCCCAGCCCGGCCCGTGCCGACGCTTTTGAGAAGCTCATATCTGCAACCACAGGTCCGATTGACAAGCTGACTTCTTTGCTGAGCAGCCCCATCCAACCTACCCTGTTTGAGACCGGTGCCGACTCATGTGGGTGACTACCACTGCGCGTGGCGCGTGCCGCGTGAGGAGTGTTGAGAAGTGTTTTCTCGCAAAAAATCTGCAACGGCTGTGCCGATTGTGTGCACATTCGGTGTGTGGTTAGGGACCCCTCAGCCGCTAATTTTCCACAAGTCAGCGGTGGGGTGCCTCTGCACGTGCGCACGTGCACACCCCTATTTTATATCTCGGGAACGGCTGAACCGATTGCGTTCTAATTTGGTGTGTGGTTAGGGACCTCTCAGCCGTTGCCTTTCCACAAGTCAGGGGTGGAGTGCCTCTGCACGTGCGCACGTGCGCACGTGCTCACCCCTATTCTATATCTCAGGAATGGCTGCGCCGATTGTGTTCAAATTTGGTGGGTGGTTAGGGACCTCTCAACCGCCAGTTTCCCACAAGTCAGGGATGGGGTGCCTCTGCACGTGCGCACGTGTACACCCCTATTCTATATCTCAGGAGCGGCTGAGCCGATTGTGTTCAAATTTGGTGTGTGATTAGGGACCCCTCCACCGCCGCCTACCCACAAGTCATGGGTGGGGTGCCTATGCGCATGCGCACGTGCGCACCTTTTTTGTATCTCAGGAACTACTTGCCCGATCGGGTTGAAATTCACCATACATTTATTTCGCGCTCGCTCGTTCATCGCCAACTACGGTGCCTTACTGATTTATACTTAGGGAGCGATAAGTCAGTCAAAAATGAAGGTATTGCTTTTAAATTTGGTTTGGGTATTGTCCACATGTAGTTCTTTAAGATGTCTTCCGTTTTTTTAAATAAAATAAATGTTTGAAAATGTATATTTTCAGGGCATTTACAAAAAACAAATAGTTTATTTTGGGGGTCAAAAACCAAACTTTCACAAAATCCTAGATATAGCCATTTTGTAGCCCTTGCCATTTGCTATCTTTTTACGTTTTTCGATTGCGTTTTGCTTCAAGTATGGCATGTGTACGGCCTTCTAAAGTTTAACTGATTTTTGTGTCAAAATCGTGTGTAGTGACGTCACTAAATTCGCTATATTTCGAAAGAAAAAAAATGGACGAAATTTCTTCATTTTCCCACAGAAGACGTATAATTGGTGTAGGAGAAGGTATCCGAAGTTTCACGTCGATGGCGCTGTTAGTTTGTGAGCTATTGCGAAAGTTCGTTAAGGGGGGGGGACGAAAAACGCCCCCCGTCAATGGCGCGTTAAGGTTGAGGTTGGTGATGTGAGCATAGTCTACGTATTGTGATCAGTGAAAGCTTTAACTTACATGTCTATTAGACCAATGCTTAGAGCAGTTATTGGATACATAAGTCGTTTATACTTTTTACTATCTCCACGTTCATATGCGTCCTTTTTTCGTGATATTTTACGCAGACAGTGTCAAGCGTCGGCGGTAAGCGTCAAGCGTTATGTTTCCATAAGACACGGGCTGAGTAGGTACTATTAACCAGCGCTGTGCCGTTGCTCGACGCCACCTTCACCGTGCCGGGCGGGGGGGGGGGGGGCTAAGGTCAGCAAGCAGTCAGCACGGCCCCGTCGAACTCGGCTGCTATGCTGAGAAAGAATGGGAGCAAATTGAGGTCTCGGGATGGGAAATGGAAAAAAAAAGAGTCCAGTCACCGGAGGCCATCAATGGTCAAATGTAACAAATTAGGAAGGAGAAATAAGTTTGGAGTTGCCGTGTTCGTCTCATCACGGAGCTTTACCACATTTATCTCGTAACCGGCTTAGGTCAAACAAAACAAAATACAATGCAAAATTTGACCAAGCTAAGGTCATGTTCCATATATGAGGAAACTCGGCTCGACGAGACGAACTCAGTATCGCCTTTCTCACGTCTCTTGCTGTGCTATTAATTGGTTTGATCGAATGCGTATCCTCGGAATATGAAGTAAGTGTACATTTTCCCATTGAATTATAATGGGAAAGTAACAATTGATCTGAGCTTAGGTCAACATTCAACAATGTAAAACATATTCGGGATAGCTGAATTGTATGTAACCGTGACCTGAGTGCATTAGCTGATGTGGTGACTTGTCCTGAGATGATCCGAGGTAAAAAATGTAACACGTTGTGGGTAATAGATGCACAAGCTGTGCCAAAAACAGCGTGCCACCGTTTTCAGCTATTCCCAATCCAAACCTTTAGGGGTGTCCAATAGGGTGTGTCACTAGTCAAGATTCAAAACGCCCTATGATTTTCATTTGCTCTGAGGACCCATAAAAACGATGCTGATGTTCATTTTCTCCAACTCGCTAAACAAGAGCGGCGCGGAGCACGATAAGTTTGCCCTATCTCAATACATTAGCGACACCAGCGCCGCCCTGGTGGTGGAACATTGTACAATCATTCATTCTAAGCAGCACTGCGGCTCTCCAATTGCAACGAGGATCACAGCACAGTCTGATATAATCACGACGCTTTACACGGCAGTTAGTGCAAATAATACTGTATATTTGAAACAAATGCACCCCATTTGGTGCTGGGGAAAGTTGAGGTACCTTCTATCTCATCAGTGACATCATATAACCCATACTCTAATCGTGAATATTGGTTATTGGCCAACGCACCGTGCAACCCCACCAATCACCATAATACGCAGAGCAGATTGTAACATATGGATATTATACAACATATTGAACATATGAACATTTGGGACTTTGGGGACATAGGATAGTCGTTATGACATAGCATTTTTTCAGCCGCTTTTCAGAGTGTCAATCATGCGCTTCTCATTCACAAGTTAAAACACTCCTACCATTTGAAGGAGCTCACACTGAAATGGTTCGTCTCATATCTGTCCGATAGACGCCAGAGAGTTGTCGTCAACGGAAAAACCTCCGACTGGAAACCTGTTATCTCCGGCGTTCCAGAAATATCACTTTTGGCTCCCCTTCTCTTTTCCATGTTTATTAACGATCTACCGTGCCAAATAGAATCCGGCTGCCTTCTGTATGCCGAGGATGTCAAAATTGTCCGTAAAATCACCTCTCCAGCTGACGGACTGTTTCTGCAGATGGATCTTATCCATCTGGCAGCGTGGTCCGTCAGGTGGGGACTGGCTCTCAACCTTGCAAAATGCAAATAGTTTACGATGACTCTCAGGCGTGCACCCGTCCAGACCAAGTATTTTATCGCTGGTACCGAGCTGGAACATGTGAGTAAGATCAGGGACCTCGGTGTAACGCTGGTCATCAAATTAACTTTTGCACCACATGTATCGGATACTGTCAGCAGGGCCAACCGGGCACTCGGGCTCCTTATCCGCTCTTTCCAGGTCGGTACCAGCAAGTCGAAATTCAACCGAAGCGCAGTACTGGCTGCGTACTTCGCGAATGTGCGATCGATTTTAGAATATTGCAGCGTGGTCTGGGCGGGGGCGTCCAACTCCCACACGATGCGGGTCGATCGAGTGCAGCACAAGTTCCTCATTTGGCTGCTTGCTCACACTTCCTCCGGACAAACGAATTATCTTCCTATGGTAGCCTTCTGCTCCATTTCAAAATTCCATCTTCAGCACAACGCAGAGTGCAACATGCCATGCACTTCCTGAGGAACATTCTGCGGGGGAGAGTGGACTCAGGGTTCTGCTCAACTCCCTTTTTCCCCTGCACGTCTCGCCTCGATCGACCCGCACCCTCACCCTGTTCGCCGTGCCTCGAGCTCGAGTCAGAGCTATCGAATCAGGCATGTTCTGCAGGATCCCTGAAGCCATGAATGGTTTCTTAGACAGCCATTTGAACGCAGACATCTTTCATGACAGTTTTGGCGTTTTTAAAGCTCACGTGATCAGGTACGTTTTAACCGTATAGTCATCACTTCGTTCATCATGTCATGCATCTTCTACTTTTATAGCTACTATAGGCTGTGATATATGTGCTGTGTTTCATGCCTTTTATCTTTTTGACTTCGCCTGTCAGTGGAGTATGACTGTTGGCGATTAAAGCAAATCAATAAATAAACAAATAGCAACATCTAATTAATTGCCGAGGATGTCTTAACTCATCCATTAATTACCCAAATCTGATCACCAAACACTGCTTAGGGAGCAACACCTTCCTAACACTGGCTGCCGTGACGACTCAAAAATTACAGAACACATACGCCAGATGTGAAATTTAGCAGCGCACCTACCAACCAACCAAAGACAGCAAATACAACGGTATTATTTAGCAAACAGACGGATACATATTACAAACATGCGTATATACGGCGGCGTGCTGGGCGGGGTACAGCGGGACATGTCACTGGTTTTGAATGTTTTTTACATGACTGTTTGATGGTCGCATCAACACCTGCTGACGGTGACGGAGCCGGCTGCAGATGAACCCGTGACGCTGCTCCTCGCCAATCACCGCACCAGCAGCCTCCGTCACCACCTTCACCGCGCGCTCCACCGCCACCGTGTGCACCGGGTAGGCCCCGACTTGAAGCGGCGGGGTGACGAGGCTCGTCAGCTTCTCGTCACAGAGCTCAGACATGAGCGGCGGCTCACTCACCAGCTCCGTCTCCCAGTCGAACAGCTCGGTGGTGCTGGTCTCAGCGTAGTTGATGACCGGGAGCGTGTACGGGCTGATTACTGGCTGGTTCTTCCAGCACTGACAGATGACGTATATATCAAACTGGCAGCGACCCGTACATCGCCATGGCCTCCACCTCAGAGAACATTTCCCTGATCATCCAGTACCTGGCAGATTACTGCATACCGTCTTGGTTTTGCATCCGTAGGCACAGCGGCTGGTGCAAGGTCCCAGCAACTTCACCTAAAGCTTGCAGCTGCTACGGGTTCTGCCGTCCAAGCTGCAATACATGATCCGGCCCTTCATGCAGCGCAGCGCAACGCCTACTGGGCGCAACCAGAGGCGGTGCTGCTGGCTATGGTGGCGCAGGAGGATGGAAATGTCCGTGCCTAGACTTTAGCCTGTACACGCTCCCGGTGATCAACTACGCTGCGACCAGCATCACCGAGCTGTTCGACTGGGAGACTGAGACGGTGAGTGAGCCGCCGCTCATGTCTGAGCTCTGTGACGAGAAGCTGACGAGCCTAGTCACCCCGCCGCTTCAAGTCGGGGCCTACCCGGTGCACACGGTGGCGGTGGAGCGCGCGGTGAAGGTGGTGACGGAGGCTGCTGGTGCGGTGATTGGCGAGGAGCAGCGTCACGGGTTCATCTGCAGCCGGCTCCGTCACTGCCAGCAGGTGTTAGATGCGACCAGTAAACAGTCATGATCAAATGTCAGCAATTCAGATCAGCATCTTCAGCAGTTAATTATATGTTGCTATGTCACAACGACTATGATATTTCCCAAAGTCCCAAATGTTCATATGTTCAATATGTTGTATAATATCCATATGTTCATAACAATCTGCTCTGCGTATTATGGTGATTGGTGGGGTTGCACGGTGCGTTGGCCAATAACCAATATTCACACTTAGAGTATGGGTTATATGATGTCACTGATGAGATAGAAGGTTCCTCAACTTTCCCCAGCACCAAATGGGGTGCATTTGTTTCAAATATACAGTATTATTTGCACTAACTGCCGTGTAAAGCGTCGTGATTATATCAGACTGTGCTGTGATCCTCGTTGCAATTGGAGAGCCGCAGTGATGCTTAGAATGAATGATTGTACAATGTTCCACCACCAGGGCGGTGCTGGTGTCGCTAATGTATTGAGATAGGGCAAACTTATCGTGCTCCGCGCCGCTCTTGTTTAGCGAGTTGGAGAAAACTAACATCATTATCGTTTGTCTGGGTCCTCAGAGCAAATTAAAATCATAGGGCCGTTTTGCTCCTTAGAAATTGAGATCAATATGACACACCCTATTGTCCAACGGCTCCCCCCCCCCCCCCCAACACGTCGCGTGTTAAAGGGCATATAACACCTTGGGCAAAGTACATAGAGTGATGGAAAAGAGTGTATTATGGTGCTGACATTCGTTTTTTTCGAGAAAAAAGGTAGCAATTTTTG
Organism: Chirona hameri; assembly: GCA_036785665.1. Classification (NCBI taxonomy): domain Eukaryota; kingdom Metazoa; phylum Arthropoda; class Thecostraca; order Balanomorpha; family Balanidae; genus Chirona; species Chirona hameri. The sequence goes on along the minus strand of JAXIVJ010003389.1, from coordinate 66,825 downwards.
GTAATTTGAAAGAAAAATATCATATTTTTGCATTTGACGTGACAAAAATCTTGCGTCACCAAAACGAGTTGTGACGTCATACCGGCAAAAGTCCATCCTTGGATCAAAATACGTAAACAACACCAACAACCTAGTTCGCTGGGTCGCGACTCACGAGTAATATTGGTTGCGATTGAAAATTTGTGAATGTTTGCACTATAGCCTTGTATGAGTGGAATTGGAGTGGCGTTGCGTGAACACATACCCATAAATGTGCATGTTCATGCACAAGTGTGATATACCTACCGATAAATGTGTTTATATGTGTGTTCATCAGTGTGTATGTGTGTGTGTGTGTGTGTGGTGGATGTAAATAAATGTGTGGATGTGCATTGTGCAGTGAATGCAGTGAATATTGCAGCTACCGGTACGAGCCACCCATCAAAAGGTGCACCTTTTCAAGACGCGTGTTGGCATTATTTTCAATTGGAAATTCCATACAGATTGACAACATTATGGCAAATGATATGTATTGGTGTCAACGTGTCAACGCAAGTCAACATCAACTAAAAACAAACATTGTCAAAACTCAATCGTTCAATCGATATATTGCAGGTACCGGGACCAGCCACCCACCAGAAAATGCGTCTTTTCACCAAGCGTCTTTTGGTAATTTTCAATTGGAAATCAAATGAAAATTTACAAACTTCTGACCAATAATATGTATAACAAAGCGACAACTTAATTAGCGGAAGTCGACATCAACCAAAAACAAACATTTTAAAAATGCAATCGATATATTGCAGTTACCGCGACCAGCCACCCATACAAAATACGCATTTTCACGAAGCATCCTTTTTGTAATTTTCCATTGGAAATCTGTTCAAAATTGACCAAATTATTTTATAAAACCCCAGTCACATGATGTTTCAGATTTGTCATGTTTACCTTGGACCACAACAGTGACAATAGTGCAATCTAGACGAATCAGCTTCGTGAAACGGATTTTGAACCAATGGCTACGCCAGACGAGGAACGGGTCTCCCTTGGAATTATGTTGCCAAACACATGATACGTTTCGGTGGCGGTCGGTTCAAATAGCGAAAACGTAGTGCGGTAGAAATCAAAGTGGAGAGTGATGACGTATGCGAAATGTCACGAGATTTGTCCGTTTAAAATATAACCAAATAAACCCAACGGTTTTGCGTTGAAACTCAGCAACTAGGTCGTTTTGGAAGGAAAAATGTCGGATTTGGAGATTTCACAGTACTCCCGACAATCTGGCCATCTCAGTTAAAAACTATGTTATATGAGTTTAGTTCACCTCTAACATGGGTTTTTTAACTGAGATAGCCGATTTGTAGAGCAGGTAGAACAATGGGTTATGGTGAAATAATTACCTCGCTACGCTAAGTAATTTCGACACAGGATTAGTGGCCCCTTTTAGAAGACTGTTTCGGGTCCGCGAGCCTTCATAACGGTTGTTTACGTTACAAGCAGCCGGCGTATATATATATATATATATATATATATATATATATATATATATATATATATATATATATATATATATATATATATATATATATATATATATATATATATATATATATATATATATATATATATATATATATATATATATATATATATATATATATATATATATATATCTATCTATCTATCTATCTATCTATCTATCTATCTATCTATCTATCTATCTATCTATCTATCTATCTATCTATCTATCTATCTATCTATCTATCTATCTATCTATCTATCTATCTATCTATCTATCTATCTATCTATCTATCTATCTATCTATCTATCTATCTATCTATCTATCTATCTATCTATCTATCTATCTATCTATCTATCTATCTATCTATCTATCTATCTATCTATCTATCTATCTATCTATCTATCTATCTATCTATCTATCTATCTATCTATCTATCTATCTATCTATCTATCTATCTATCTATCTATCTATCTATCTATCTATCTATCTATCTATCTATCTATCTATCTATCTATCTATCTATCTATCTATCTATCTATCTATCTATCTATCTATCTATCTATCTATCTATCTATCTATCTATCTATCTATCTATCTATCTATCTATCTATCTATCTATCTATCTATCTATCTATCTATCTATCTATCTATCTATCTATCTATCTATCTATCTATCTATCTATCTATCTATCTATCTATCTATCTATCTATCTATCTATCTATCTATCTATCTATCTATCTATCTATCTATCTATCTATCTATCTATCTATATATATATATATATATATATATATATATATATATATATATATATATATATATATATATGCCTAAAGTTCGCCATTATTTTGTGCAGTAGCTTCCATATCCAAGCTACCATATGCATGACGTCATACATTGTCATAAGTTGTTTACGGTCATGAAGGAAAAAAGAGAAACATTTCCATTGCTCGACGGCTATCCATCTATCGTCCAAACAAATGTCATGTTCGTTTTTTCTGCTCAAAATACTCCGTATAGCCAAATTTCAAGACTTTTTCGAGGTGACCTATTCACTTTAAGCGTTACACTTTCCATTGCTATGGGCTAGCTTAGACATGGCTCGACTGTTTACAGATGATCCAGCAAGTGCCACGCCTGATCTCACCATGTCGGTGGAAATACAGGAGGAGGATGATGTCAGCGCTGCCACTTCTTCCTCGCCTGACCACGGTAAGGATGGCTACTAAAAATAAACCCGCTAACATAACCTTCTCAAATGTGCAGCAGAGTGACAAAGCTAAGCAATATGTTACCTTATCACCTTATAAGGTGGTATCTTATCATTTTGAAGAGGATATGATACTAACAGGATATGATATGGTATAACTTCTCAAGAATATAGGATAGTGAGATAGTTTAACGCCATTTGCCTTGCCTTATCCAATAGGATATGGTTATACAAAACTGGGTAATGTCACTCCTGTACATTTGAGTTGTATTTTTAGGGGGTTTATTTTATTTACTTTATCACAGCAGGCAAGTTTCAGCTGTTGATCACACGTTTTCTGTTTTGCTTTGCTTAGCCCATTTGGTGCTGACAAGTGCGCTGGGCATACTCTTCATCCTTACCTTAGCAGTTAATTCCGTATCCTAGAACAGGGTTCCCGAACCAGGGCCCAAGACCCCGCGCTGGTCGCAAAAGGGTTGTAACCCTATTTGTAACAGGCTCCTGGCTACCCCTATTTGTAACAGGGGGGGGGGGGCGGATTCCGCCCCCCCCCCCCGGAGATCTCGAGATCCGATTCTCATAGATCAAACGGCGTTTGATTCCCCTCAACACATATATTTCTAAAACAAAAAACTAAAAGGGCTATAGAAACGCGAAAATACAAACTTTTGAAAGCGCTTGACAAGGCCATTCGAGGTTACTTCGGGTATCATTTGGCTTAGCTCAATAATGAGGTCACCAGAGGTCATCACAGGTCAAATTGTCCAAGTATAGTTGCTCCAGAAATCCCCAAATATCTCAGGAACTATGATAGAGCTAGGAACAAACGGAAAAAAGCAACCGAAAGCTTATGAAAAATAACATCGCCGTAGGTGTCCACAAGTTTAAGCTCAGGTAAATAGTTTAGGCCCCAGAGGTCACCAAAAGTCACGAGGGCATTTTTTCCGCAAGAAAGGTTTTGATAAATATTTGTGTATTGGTTAGACATATAGCGGTAATGTTAAGACAAACGTTTTGGTCGAAACATATTAATGGTGCCCTGGTTGGGCCAACTTAAAAAATCACCTTAGCTCAAGGTCATTTGGTGACTCAGTTAGGTGATGTTGCGCATGGGCCGACGCGACTCGACGAGACAAACACAGTCGTGTCATTTGCACGTCTATATTTATTATATTAATAGTTATTGGCAAACAAGTGCCGGTGACCAGAGATGACCTCAACTGACCTTGCAGAGATCACAGAGCAACAATTGCACATGGACATCAATAATGAGCTAAAATAACCTGATTCTGAAATAATTGGCCTGATCGAAAGCATATTCTCTGAATAGGAAGCATTTGTATATTTCCCATTGACTTATAATGGGGAGGTCACGAAATTGACCTGACCTTAGGTCACTGATACAACAAAATCAGAGATAAATTAATTGTAGGTACTTGTGACCTTACGAAATCCTGCAAGTTTAAAAGCTCTTGGACAAACACTCTGGCTTTGGCGCGACTACAAACATTTTTGGAGGTAAGGTCATTTGACGTGACCTGGTGACCTGACTTGTGATGACCTGAAGTTAAAACTTTAACAAACGGTGGGTAATTGATGCCCAAATAGCTGTGCCATATTTGACGGCTCTGCACGCCGCCGCCATTTTTTTTGACCTTATGTGACCTGACCTTGACCTTATATGGTGTCAGATTGTGAAAATGACTGCTACCATCGAATTATACATGTAAAATAACCCATACATGTGTCGCTTGTCTTTCGTAGACCTGTTACCTTTTGTGACCTGACATTGACCTTGAACCTTTGCCTACATTTTCACTTCTGATTATGAGGGATATGTATTGTATCTTTGAGAGCACTCTGTACGATAATAGGATTTGGATGGAAAGTATGGCCCAAAATCTCAAATATCCCAATTTTACCTTTGACCTGACCGTTACCTGGCATGTGACCTTATTTTGACAATTTCGTGTATGCGTTGGATGCGTCTCATTGAGAGTTTTTTTTTGTGGGCGTTAAACGCCCCCCCCCCGCCCTGGTTATCTTCCGAACCAATGATCGCAGCGAGACGCGCAAGGCGGCAATCGAAAGCTCTCAATGAGACGAATCTAAATCATACTCAACAATGTCAAAGTAGGGTCAAATGTCGGGTAACGGTCAGGTCAAAGATCAAAATCGACGTATTTGAGTTTATGGGCCATACTTTCCATCCAAAGCCTACGATTACGACCATGATCACCCAAAATGCTGCCAAAGGTATGATAAACATCCCTGAACTGTTGAATTCTGTCCACCCTTCACGTGACTCTCTCTTCACGTGACTCTCTCTTCACGTGACTCTCTCTTCAGGCTCAGTCTTCCAGCCACACAGGCAACAGGTCTCGTCAAAACCCTGTATTCCAGTATCACAGACATCAAGTGAGCAGCGAGGTCACGGCAGAACTGGCGAACTGCGCGGCAGTTCCGACCGAAGCCAAGATGGCTTCCCGACAACAACCAATCCCGCGGCGCCACGATACAACGCAAAAGGAACGCCGCCTCTAAATTATAATTCACAACAATACACATCCCGCATGAGCTAAAGTGAGATTGTTGGCCAAGGTCAGGTCACAAAAGGTCACTGCTCAAAATATCTAGGGAAGTAATGCAACACATTTTATGAGTTATTTTCCACGTATAATTCGATAGTGATAGTCATTGTACCACCTGACTTCATTTACGTGAAGGTATTGTCAAGTTCAGGTCAAATGCAGGTCACTGAAGGTCAAAATTTTCAGTCAGTCAAAAATGGTGATATCATTCTAAAATGTGGTATGGTAGTTCCCATATGTGTTTCTCTTACAAATATTCTGGATTTTTCAATATCTTTGAAATATATATTATTAGTGAATATCCTACAATTTGATTTTGATGGCATCCCCCATATCTCGTGATATACCCTACATGGCTATCTCGGAATAAAAAAGTTTTTGAATACAGAATTCAACAAGTTTTTTGTTTTGTTTGGGGGGGGGGTCCCAAACAAAAAAAAACTTGTTGAATTTTTTATTCAAAAACTTTTTTATTCCGAGATAGCCATGTCGTAGCCCTTGCTATTTGCTATCTTTTGACGTTTTTGGATTGCATTTTGCTCAAAATATGGCATTGGTACGGTCTGTTTTATTTTAGCTGATAATGGTGTAAAGCTCGTATGACGTCACTAAATTCGATATAAGTCTATTTTTTTCGACGATTTTTTTTTTATAGAAGACGTGAACGTGATTTATAAGAAGGTACCCGAAGTTTCACGTTGATAGAGCTATTGGTTTTTGAGCTATTACGAAAATTCACCAGGCGGAGGGGGGGGAGGAGGAGGAGGAGGAGGAGGAGGAGGAGGAGGAGGAGGAGGAGGAGGAGGAGGAGGAGGAGGAGGAGGAGGAGGAGGAGGAGGAGGAGGAGGAGGAGGAGGAGGAGGAGGAGGAGGAGGAGGAGGAGGAGGAGGAGGAGGAGGAGGAGGAGGAGGAGGAGGAGGAGGAGGAGGAGGAGGAGGAGGAGGAGGAGGAGGAGGAGGAGGAGGAGGAGGGGGGGGGGGGGGGCGGCGGCGGCGGCGGCGGCGTTAAACACCCCCCCGTCAATGGCGGGTTAAGCCTGACATACAGCAATTGCATTTTGTGTTGCCTGCTGGACACGGTAGTTTTTTTTTCTAGTGCTGAGCTTGTGAGTTTGTCAGAGAGTTTGGCAACTCTGCCATGCTATCCACACTGGCAGCCTTGAGGCTTAACCCGCGAGTTAGGCTTAATCCGCGAGTATATTCCATAACGCGACTTATTGGGGGGGCTATTTTGTTGCCCCCCCCCCCCCCCCCCCCCCTCCCCCTCGGATCTCCGGAACTACTGGACCGATTGTAAAAATTCAAACGGCATTTGATAGCCCTGGGAAATTTATCGAGGGAAACATAATATTGTTGACCTCGGGGTCACCGATGACGTCACAGGTCAAGTCAAGTACAAAATGTTTGCCGTGTCACAAGGTCTCGATGGATGGAGTTGTCGCGCAAAATTGCGATATTAAACGCATAAGCAGTCGATAAATCGGTATGCTTCGTGTGTCTGACACTTCTAAGTACCATTCTAAGCTGTTTATGACCTTGGGTCAGGTCAAGGTCATCCGAGTCACGAGGTCAAACTGCAGATTACGGTCATTAGGCGTTTTAACACATGTTTATGGGTTTGTTTTTCGTCTAGAACGCGAAAAATGACCTTAGAACATTGTTTGTTCCATATAAATAGAAGTGAAAAGCAAAAACGGAAATGCATTTTGTATGCATGCTGTGAGAGGTGGTCGATTTTTGTCATTTAAAGGTCATAAGTCTTATTTTTGAAGATATCGACTTCAAATTTGGTACACATATTCACCGAACACGTCTCGATCACATATATTCCGGTTTGGGATAATTCTGATTAAAAAAAATGTATTTGGATTGCTAAAAATTTGGAATAAAAAAACAACTTACAAATCCGAGATGGCAGTTTGATAGCCCGGTCTATTGTCAGTAATTTGATTTAAAACAATTTAATTTATCTCAAACATTGTACCTTTTGACAGCGTTTTCCGCAAACCATTAGTTTTCAACAAAAACCGAAGAACATGACGTCACTCTGACGTCATTTCCGGTTGACCTATCATAACCTCATCTTTTTCCTTTGGCCAACATGTGTATAATTGATGCGAGAGAAGGTACTGCAAGTTTGGTGACGATACTGGTGTTGGTTTAGGAGTTGTTGCAAAATAACGGGAGGGGGGGGGGGTAGCTCCCCAGTAAGTCGCGGGTTAAGCCAGGGAATACATTTTTATCGAAAGCTTGTCATCTATGAAAATAAGGCGTAATAAGGTAAATAAGGACGTAGTGTCCGAGAGGTTGTGGGACTGTTTGGGAGCCTGACCAAGACCGGACCCCTACCAGAAAGGGGCCAGCATTAAGAATATGCAAGGACCGGGCCCTCGTCCTGACCGGCCCCCATATCACACCAATTTGCCAGCAACGGGCTCCTGTCTCGATCAGGCTTGACCAAGACCGGGCCCCTGCCAGCGCCATGTATGGGCCAGAATACGGGTCCATGTGATGCGTGCCCTTCAGAAATTGGGGGTCAGCTGACCCTTTTGATCCCCCCCCCCCTCGCGTGCGCCACTGGCGAGTTGTAACTGTCGGCTGACTACGTGTTCCGTTTGAGCGCGGCACCGACGAAGGAGCCGGCTGCCGCCAGTGACGTCATCCGGCGGTCTGCCGAGATCAAGGTCAAATGGCTCGTGTCCTTACCTGGTTATAGGACCTTGGAACACATGATGCGTTTCGGTGACGGTCGGTTCAAATATCGAAAACGAAGTGCGGTAGGAATACTAATGACGTATGCGAAACGTCACAAGTTTTGGCCCTTTAAAATATGACGAAATATACCCAACGGTTTTTGCGTTGAAACTCAGCAACTAGGTCGTTTTGGAAGGAAAAATTTCAGATTTGGAAATTTCTCAGTACTCCCGACAATCTGGCTATCTCAGTTAAAAACTAATGTTAAAGGTGTACCCTTTAAGACAAATTCAAGCAATTACAATCAGCTTCAGGCGAACTAATAGAAACATTACTTGCGTATTGATCTAAAATTATAATTATAACACGTTCCTAGTTTTGCCACGCCCCTTCCATTTGAACATCTAAAACCACAATGCACAGCGACAGGATGACAGTGTTCATTTTACATCTTCCTCTTCAATGCAATTTTTGCTCCAGATTTTGCCCAGGTCCAAAATCTGGTTTTGGTTTTGGTCAATCCAGGTTTTGTATTTAGTGTATCATCTAAGAGAATATGAGCTGCATCCATAGCTTTTCTGATTGATTTCGACATGCCTTCTTCAATAACATGATGTCTTCCCCATGCTGGTAATTTTTACATTTTTAATGTGTATGACAATTGCATTTGATCTATTATGGTTCCGGACGTCGCGTTTGTGCTATTTTAATCTTGTCTCCAGTCCCCTTCCCGTTTCCCCCACATACGACTTGTTGCATGAGCCCGAACATGGGATATTATACACGACACTCCCTGAATTTACAATCTTAGGACGAACCAAGTTGCCTATTTTCTTTCCAGACACAATAGGTGCCGCGTTGGACCACATTGGTGCCGGCAGCGCGGAGGCATGTGGCTATTGAGTCAGTCTGTTTTGAGCAAGGTTTTGATTGTTTTGAGCAAGGTTTTGATATGAACCGACCTAGTTTCTTCTGCTCTTGTTCCCTTTTCTGTTTTTCTTGAGCGCTTCTATCTGATTTATTCTGCTTTCTATTTCATCCATCAGGATTGAATAGCCTTTTGGGTATCGTAACTTTCCGCAAGTATTAAATATGACATCTCCTCTTGTAGAAAATCCTCACTGCAAATGCGGAAGGCCCGTAAGAAAAAACAATGACGATCCCATTTTTTACGCGTTCGTTATGGCCAGAGAAGAAGTGAACACAATCTTCCTTATTTGTAGGTTTGCGATATAATGTAAATTCTGCCGTACTTCCACTATCATGATCAGTGTGTCCAGAAATGGTATTTTGCCATCATTTTTAATTTCAACTGTGAATTGTATTTTTGGATCTACTGCATTTAGAGCTAGTAGTTTGTCTTCCAAGTTGACGTTTTCTGGAACTACTACTAGTACGTCACCAACGTATCGGATCCATGTGCACCCTGCTCCAATAATGTCTCGGAATTCTCCTCTTCCAGGCCTTCCATGTAAAAACAAGCAGCTCAGTGGGAAGCCCATAGCCAAGCCGCTTAGTTGTGCATATTCCTGCCCATTGAAGGAAAAGGCATTGAAATGCATGCAGAGAGAAATAAGTTATAAATGCTGGGATTTTGGTAGTGGGAGGATCCGTTCATCCAGGAGATCGACAACTTTGCATATCGCTTATAAGGCTCCTTCAACGGGCATGTTGGTGAAAAGTGATTTCACATCAAAGCTAGCTAGTTTCTTGTTTGGCATCTATGTTCTTCAGTTGATCCATCATCTCTGATGTGCTTCTGATGTTCTGATGTGAGCACCACTGATTGTAGAGAGTGCCCTCGTCAGTGGTTTGGCCAGAACTTTTGCGAGCTTGTGAGGTGCACTGCCGATACCTGAAATGATTGGTCGCATAGGCAGCCCTAACTTGTGTACTTTTGGTAGACCTCTTAGACGCGGAGATCTGGGAGACTGCTCTAGCAGATGGAAAAATATCTTGCCTTCTTCAGACTGTTTTATAATTTTGCGTGCCTTTTTGTTAAATTTAAGGCTTTGTTTCGTGGAAAACTCAGACTTTTTATTTTCATAGTTGTCTGCGTCTGCCAGGTCATTCAGTTTCTCCAGATATTGGGAACTGTCCATTATAATCACTTCACCTCCCTTGTCTGCTTGCGTCACGACTATATTTTTGTCCATGACAAGGCCTTCTAATCCTTTATCCGCGTCACTGTCATCCCACTTATAGTTACGATCCACGTGTTCCACAAAGGGAATCGATCTTTCCCCGAGTCAAACTTAGGTCCGAGGGAAAGAGCTTCTTTATCGGTTTGGGATAATGGGCGCATAGCTAGGTGGGTCACGATTAGATACGCAAATTTCAGGACCACGGAGCCGGCGCTGGGCCCAAATTCAGGCCCGGCGTGCCTGAAGCTGTGTCTGAACTCAGGCTTGCCGGTCTCATGCCGGACTCAGCACAAGTTATCAATTAAAACAAACTAATTAAATATAAATAAATATTGGCAGAAGTCAGAACATACATGCTTAAAGATCATGATAAATTGAGAAAACAAAATATACAACAGTAAAACACCATCATAACAAATAACAATGCCACAGTTTACAAATTAAAAGTGATAACTAGTACGACCTAGCAAGGAGTGGACACACCAGTGAAACTTAATAAATCAAACTACAGGGTCAATTCATGATCAATTCATCAGCTCAGTCACTGCAGCAGTGCGAGAGTCGAGTGCAGTCAAACAGAAACAACTACCCCAAATCATATTCCACTGTCATCACTAGTAACTAGGTGGGGTGGCATACAATATTATATTTAGTCATCCCATTGCCCCAGGTCACCCCAAATTATTTTGTATAACAAATAAGTACCTATGGAACAAAACCACCCACGTATATGATAATAATTATTGTTAATACTATTGTAAATACATATTACTGATAATATTTATTGATACATATTTACTATTTAGTTCCACATGAGAAAGGACATATTCAAGTCATATCATTTGTAGTTTTGGTAGTGAACAAATATTGTATTTTATGCAATTACAATTATAAAGGTGGAAAGACTGCAAAACACATATGTTCATAAACACATATGTAAAACACAAACAAAAAACATTTTGCAAAGAAATCTTAAGTGGTCAAGACCTATCCCAGAATGCAAACCTGTCTAGTTCCACTTCAACTTCTTATCACAATAGCTCCATAATGTATATATGACCTTGCATAATTGCACGTGACACACTCCCCAACAACACATTCAAACCCAATTTTCAAACAATGTGTTTTGATGAGTCACATTTGCGACGAATTCGCCAGGACTGGACCGTAAAAGAATCACGTGTGTCAATTAAGCAGCAGATCGATATTCGCGAATGTGTCACTTTGACAGATATGCACAACTTCACACCTCAGAATCGCGACGCCTCAGAATTGTGTGAAGACAATTGTTCATGTTCGTATTCGAAAATAAGCTGTAGTATCAAATCTTAACCCTTGGGGTCAGTTGAAGTTTAAATATTTTTAAAGAAGTCCATCTGCCGAATCCGCAATATGTTGACATTTTCATTTTGGTGATTTTAAGTTATTTATGGTGATAAAGTTAGTAATTTCGGTGACGGGATTAATTGTCTGCGCCGTTTTGAGCTCAACGCTTCACAATTGTCAAATACTTCAGCCGCCATTACGCACAGCAGTGAAGTTGTACCAAGGCAGTTGTACGGCCTTGGCCTTGGCAGTAAAGTCGCTTTGTTTATCTGTGCCCACTGCCCAAGGCCGTATAAGAGTGGCTCTGTGTGTTGACTGGCTTGGATGTTAGTTATAGATATCTTGGCTTGGATAGTGAGAAAACCGAGGATACTCTGTAATTTAAAACAGGTTGATTATTTTACTTTTATCATTCAAGATATGATTGTCACTCCCAATGTTTTTAGTACGTTTGTCATACTTAAATGTCCAGGAAAACTTGCCTTTTCCCCATTATCCTGTGAAGTATATTTATTATTTACTAGTCCATGTCAGCATTGATCAAATAAGTAAGTAGGTTGTAGTACCTCAACATTGTTTGTAGAAGCTATTACAATTACAACCCAAACATTGCATTGTGTGATGTTGATTGATGAATGCATACTTATTACATACTTTAAGCTGCTCGTTTGGACTTGCATGATCTATATATCTATCATGCGTCTTATTTCTGTTTTTTTTTTTTTTTTTTGCAAACCACCAAAGATGAAAGAAGTCTACTCACCTTGACCTGTTCGACTTTCCTGTTAGTCTGTTGTTGATTATTTATCTCAAGTTCTGACTTCTGTGGGATTTCTTTACTTCATGGTCCATATATATCCATTATCCATTGGTGTTGCAATGTGGTGTGTGTTACAATGGTGCAAAATGCACATTGCAAACTATAAATATTCCTGCTAAAAGATTTTAAGTGTAGAATGAAGTATACATGCAGATTCCTAGCTGCCGTGTGCCGGGCCTGGCGGGTGCTGCCACATGTGGCCGGCCTTGATGCCGGTCCCAACTCATGTATGAGCGGTGGCGGTGCGGGGCCGGTTCCTGTGTTTTGATAAATTTTTGCATCTCTAGTCACGATATTGGCGTTGCCAGCGTCTTTCCACTTACTGTTGTTGCACAGCTTTTTCAGCTTTGTATTCAAGCTACTTCGTTGTTGCTCGTTCCATGTCGCTAATTTCGCTTCGAGATGGCTGGGCAGTGGGGCGCCCAACAGTTCGTCTTTCAGCTCGTATGTGATCAACACAAGCGTCCTCCAGATAAGCCCTTGCTGATTCACTGAAAGGCTTCTTGGCATTATGCAATTGTGTCGGTGCTGACTTGGGTATCATCATTTCGTCTAAACAGTCGTTCAAAAACTTGTATCGGTTGAGGTTACTCCCTATCTTTTTTTGTTATGTTAAATTGTTGCATTACGCTAATATTGCCATCGTTGCGATCGAGACGACTGTAATGTATCAGATAGCCCACTGTCCCAATGCCCAGCCATCTCGAAGAAGCGAAATTAGCCACATGCAACGAACAACAACCAAGTGGCTTCAATCAAAAGATCAAGCTACTTCAAAAAGAAAGATCAAGCGGAAAAGATCGGTGCTGTACGCACAACTGCTGAGAGCGAAGCGACTCAGTAGCTCCATCCCGGCCCAAAATCGTGGCATGCAAAAAATTGAATCGTTTTCTTCTCAAACGGATATCCTGGTAAAATGGGAAAAAATATTAGTCAAAACATAACCCTAGACAGAGCTGCCATGCTCCCAAACAGCCCCACAAACTCTCGGACACTACGTACAGTCTCTCTTGAAAGTAACTATCCACTGCGGTGGTGGCGCTGCCCGTCCCGACCGAGGTAGGGCAGTAGAGTTTGAGAGTCACTGCCTGACCCCGGGATCACGGAATGCGAGGGGAGCGAGCTGTCAGAGAATTCCAGGAACCGCATGCCCCGATACTGGGCTGGGACAAGCTTACTAAGTTGTGTCGTTTTGCCTGGGATCTGGAAGTGCCTTGAGACCAGACATGTGCATGGATCCCAGGGAAGGATCTATGATCCCAGTGGATCCCACAACAAAATACAATTTTTGATCTTTGATCCGTGGATCCCACGACACAAATATACGGTTGGATCTATGGTCCCATTGGATCCCACGGCAAAAATACAATGTTAGATCTTTGATCCCTTGGATCCCACGGCTAAAATATAAGGTTTGATCCATGATCTTGTTGATCCCACGGCACAAATATAAGGTTGAATCTATGATCTCAATAGATCCCACGGCAAAACTGAGAGGGTGGATCTATAATCTCAGTGGATCCCGGATCCAGATCACTGGGATCAGATCCCGGGATCCATTTTTGGGATCCATGCACATGTCTGCTTGAGACATAGACGTTCGGTCACGAGGCAGGTGGTCTAAACTTTTATTATTTGCAGACATTTTATCAAGATTAAGCACACGTTTCGAAATGTTCGCACCGGTGTTTACCTGTTCAGAACAAATTTATTAGGCCCATTTCAGCCCGGCAGTTACTGGTATATTTTCCATAACGCGACTTACTGGGGGCGGGGGGCCTACCCCCCCCCCCCCCCCCCCCCCCCCCCCCCCTCGTGCTCGGGAAATATTTCACGAAATAGCACATTATTGTTGAACTCGGGAGTCACTGATAACGTCACTGATATCAGGGCAAATACAAAATGGTGGCCGTGGCATGAAGGTCGCCATGGATGCAATTGTTGCGGAAAATGTAGATATTAAACGCATCGGCTGTCAGTATATCGGTATGATTATTGCGTCTGACACGTCTGAGTACCATTCTAAGCTTTTGATGAGCTTTTCATGGGGCAGGGCAAGGTCATCAGAGGTCACCAGGTCAAACGGCCGATTGCTGCCATTTGGCGTTGCATGTTGATATGCTTGTATAAAATGTGAAAATAACCTTTGAACATTGCTTGTTCCACACAAATTGAAGTGCAAGGAAAAATTTAATGACAGCCCTGTCATTCAGTTTTTACCTTGCACTTCAATTCGTGTGGAACAAGCAATGTTCAAAGGTTATTTTCACATTTTAGACACAAATATAAACATGCATTGCAACGCCAAATAGCAGCAATAGGCAGTTTGACCTGGTGACCTGATGACGCGGCATTTCCATACGTTACCCCTGGGTAACGCATGGAAATGCCGCGTAAAGTGGAGGATTTATTTTTTCTCGAAAGACAATCAGTCGGTTAATTTTGAGCATATCCAGTTCAAATTGTATACCCAATGTGTATACACATGCTCATCGTATGCGCCGCTATCATACATGTCCCGTGTTCTTCGACTGCTGGATTCTTTCTTTTTTAATATAGGAAGTAAAACAATATGTCATTTTTTTTATTCCAAATTTTCAAGAAATTCGTAATTTAGGTAGCAATTCGATAATTGGATCGAATTGCTACCTAATAATTGATTGATAATTGTAAGTTAGTTGACATCTTTCAATTGAATTATAGCATCAAAACTCTACTTTTGACAGCGTTTTCCGCAAACCCTAATTTTTCGACAAAAACAAAACGCGACCTCACTGACGTCATTTCTGGTTGAGCTATCATGACCTCATTTTTGTCCTTCGGCTCACATGCATGGCATTAATGTGAGAGAGGGTACTGGAAGTTTGTTGACGATACTGGCGTAAGTTTACGACATATTGTGCGATGGGTTGGAGGATAGCACCTAGCAACATGCGTGTTAACCCGCGAGTTACTGGGGTATATTTCATAACGCGACTTACTGGGGGGGGGGGGGGGGATTTCCCCCCTCGGATCTCCGGAACTACCGGACCGAATGTAAAAATGCAAACGGCATTCGATATCCCTGGGAAATTTATCGAGGGAAGCATAATATTGTTGACCTCGGGGTCACCGATGACATCACAGGTCAGGTCAAGTACAAAATGTTTGACCGTGTCAAAAGGTCTCGATGGATGGGATTGTCGCGCAAAATTGCAATATTAAACGCATAAGCTGTCGATAAATCGGTATGAGTCGTGTGTCTGACACTTCTAAGTACCTTTCTAAGCTGTTTATGACCTTGGGTCAGGTCAAGGTCATCCGAGGTCACGAGGTCAAACTGCAGATTACGGTCATTAGGCGTTGTAACACATGTTTATGGGTTTGTGTTTCGTCTAGAACGCGAACAATGACCTTGAACATTGTTTGTTCCATATAAATAGAAGTAAAAAGCAAAAATGGAAATGCGTGTTTTATGCATAGTAATGCTGTGAGAAGTGGTCGATTTTTGACATTTAAAGGTCATAACTCATTTTTGAAGATATCGACTTTAAATTTGGTACACATATTCACCGCATACGTCGCGATTACATATATTCCGGTTTTTTGATAATTCTGATTTTTTCTTGAAAATTTTGTTAAAAAATGGATTTCTCAAAATTTTCAATGAAAAAAAAACTCAAAAATCCGAGATAGCAGTTTGATAGCCCGGTCTATTGTCAGTAAATTGATTTAAGACAATTGAGTTTATCTCAAACATCGTACCTTTGACAGCGTTTTCCGCAAACCATTATTTTGCAACAAATACCGAAGAAGATGACGTCACTCTGTTGTCATTCCCGGTTGACCTAGCATAGCCTCATATTTTTCCTTTTGCCAACATGTGTAGAATTGATGTGAGAAAAGGTACTGCAAGTTTGGTGACGATACCGGTGTTCGTTTAGGAGTTATTGCAAAATAACGGGAGGCTGGGGGGGGGCAAAAAATAGCCCCCCCCCCCCCCCCCAGTAAGTCGCGGGTTAACCTTTCGGATGGATATGTAAATGGGGATGTAAATGGGGATGCATTTAACGTATTTCTTACGAACGATCGCTGACGAAGATATGTAAAATACATGTCGAAAGCTCCGAGTCCAAACGACTTAACTATTGTGGATTAAGTCCAGATTTTGACATCATTAAAATTTTAACTCCACATTATGTCTTTCCGTAAATAGGGATGGATATGAGGGGCCTAACTATATTTCGTCGGAGTGTTGTTATAAAAATCAAGGAAAAATGACTTGGCAATGAATTAATGCTTAACTTGAATAGTGTAAAACAGAGTGACTTGCAATAAATTAACAAAATATTAACCCGGCCCAAAATGTTGTACAAAAATAAGTAAATAAAGTACCAATCTTCGTTCGGAGTCAAGAAACAGAAACCAAAGAATTCTGATGTTTTGCTTCCCAACAACACTAAGCAATATCATATAGCGAGAAACCGTTGACGTTCCTTCAATATGGATTATATCGCAACATGTTATGAAATGGAAACGCATCACCGAAAACTAACTACGCCTACCTATAAAATCGTGACACGTGAACGACCCATCTGGTGATATAGCAGACATTTATGTTATACTATTTTAGTGTGTGTCTTATAACGTTGCCTATGCCGGTCGTCTGATTGCGCCAAAATGTAGTCATTCACTCCATGCATATTCCTAATACGGAATCATGTAATTAAAAAGGACTTGCTCTTTGTTCAGTGACGAGAGTAACTAATTGCCATGACATAATGATGTTGCTGGAAATATGATGATGATGATTGGTGTTATAGGGCGCACCGACACTAGGGCGCACCGACAGTATGATTGTGAGGATCATATGCAGATAAACCTGTTCTCTATAGATACAAGACTATTAGCTATAGAAGGCCGGTGGCTGGAAATCCGGCCCGGCGGGCCTGGTGCTGATCTGGAACTGGCTGGCTCGCTATATTGCCGAGTCCGTCCCAGTCCTTGTCAAGCTGTTGATTCAGCATGAGCAGTGCGGTACATGTGATGTGCTAACCTTAACCACGTCCAACTCATCATTTTCCCAGATGAATATTGCATCATGCAACTATTTAAGTGGCGGTGCGGTGTTTGTGGCAGTGTTTTCAATTTTATTAATAATTATGCATCTCTATTTTCGGCATCTGTAATCCAATTCAGCGCTCAGCCGGCAGTGATGTAGGTTCGATGTGAGCTATTTTGATAATGATGCTGTGCAAAATATGAGAGCATTTAGTATGATAACATGGATCCTATACTTGCAATACAAACGCAATGCAATGGACAAAACACAACAAGCAACTACTCAAACCAAGGGCGGATCCAGCCGGCCGTTGGGGGGGGGGGGGGGGGCAAACCGTTTTTAGCGGACCTTACCTACTCCCAAATTCGAATTTCTTCCCGGATTTGGGCCACTTTATTTTGCAACTACACGATTTTTTTAGCGTTTCGACCTTTTGGGATATCGAAAAAGGAAAGATCGTCAGCCAGCAGTTTGTATTGTTCCGACATTGCCTTACACTGAGCAAAACTATGTCATTTGTCAGCTGTACCCAGGAGCGTCGCCGATTTTTTTTTGAGTGGGGGGGGGGGGGGTCGGCTGAAATGAAATACAAATTACCCATTTTTTATTCGTGTATTTAAGCCTTTGCAGCATTTGTAATGTAGACTTTCATGTTATAGCGAAATTTTACGGGTTTGCCTGATAAAACCCAGAAACATAGGCGGTGGGCCTTGTAGAGAATAGGCTAAACATGCTATTCATTCAATTCACCGTTACAACTAATCGAAGACGGTGACGATGGCCACCATGTGACGCCGCAAAGCGGTGTGAAATTTTAATTTTAGGTCGTGGGAAACGACATTTTTATATTGGAACCAGACTCAGGTAATCCCTATTTCTGGTTGCACATCTCGGTATGATTAAAAAATATTGAAATTAAGGTAATTTTTAATATACATATTCTTCGGATAGTAAATCACGATGACCGGTGGCAGTCAGCGCTCAATAGTACATATGATAATAATAACTGTATACATATGTACCGAACAAACAAGTGGTAAACGTGCAAATGGTTTGAAAGCGGCAAGACTTTTCCGCACATAATTACTAATAACAAATATTTATATATATATATACCCCACATAATTCCGCACACATTTTCTTTTCCGCATTTTACGAAAGCAGAACGACTTTTCGGCACATAAATGGTTCCTGCGGATCTGGAGGAGCGTGGGGGAGCAAGAAGGAGCAAGAAGGAGCAAGAAGATGGCTTAGGGAGATGGTCCTGGCCTGGTCTCACTAATAGCTCTTCGGTCTAGCAAGCTGGGCACCCCTGGAGCAGCTTCCGGGTGCCGATGTCCGCGTCTTTGCGTTCGCGTCGCCTTTTTTGGAACTCGACAGATTAGCTAAACATGTAGCCCGCTTGAAAGTTAATATTTGATGAAGGGAATGGACCCTGGGGGCTAGTAATTAGGTACCGCCAAGGAGAGACTGCCAGACACGTATGACTGTCTGACTTATGTTAACCTCGAGCGTCTGTTCAGAGGAAACTAGTTATTTTCGCGTTATTTTCCATGCGTTCACGAGCATTGGAGAGAGAAGAAGCAAATCAATTGTAGAATAATTCCACTGAATTTGATGGTGTTCTTTATCCTTATTTGTAACAGGCTCCTGGCTACCCCTATTTGTAACAAGCGGGGCGGAATCCGCCCCCCCCCCCCTTGTTACGAGATCAGCCCCCCCCCCGGAGATCTCGAGATCCATGCGTCCGATTTCGAGAGAAAAAATTAAACGGCGTTCGATTCTCCTCATTACGATCTACATTTTAAAAACTAAATATTTGATAGGGGGCAACGGGGGGGGGGGGGGGGAACTACAAATTTTAGACGTATGTTTGATCCAACACAGTTTGTCATGTTTATCAACCGATTTTAACGCAAGTAATGGGGATTGATAGAGATTGAATTGAATATTGATTATGGCGGTGGCATTTGAAAATGCAAAAAGTATATGCGTTTGCAGGCAGCTGGTGAATTTGGGTCATTTTCTGGACTTTTTGGGTCCAAATAATTTGCTCTTCATTTTTTTTTGTTCTGAACATTTTCTCTCTTTTCATCTGATCTTACAGACATTATAGTTAAAATAAATTTGCATTCTCCTCACAATGATTTAATATATATTGCAAATAAATTATTTTCACTTTCTAAGTAAAAAACAAACACAAATAAATTAAAATCTTAATTTTCCAATTTCCTTAGAGTTCCTTAGAGTTTTCCAATTTCCTTAGAGTTTACTCTCCACCGATTAATTTTTACTCCCCGGACCAGAGGCAATTTTTATTTTCAAAAATCGAGCCGTGGCTCGATTTTTTATTTAAGGAATGGTCTCGACTGGAAATTTTGTATGTTTGGGCAGTGTGTAAAATGCCTGCATATTATTTGGTTTTGCTTACGAGGCGCTGTTTTGACGCTAAACATCTCCCGCGCCCGGCGCCGGGTCCTGAAGCCATTCTGTAAAAAAAATATCGCCACGGCTATATTTTTTTTATAGGAATGGCCTCAGGTCATGAAACGAAAAATCCAACTGTTTGCAGGTCACTCAATATGGGGTTGAAGTAAATGCTTAAAACCGTTTGTTATGTGGTTTGTTTTATAAATCAAATGGTGCTTTATTGTAACATCAGACGAAACAGTTATAAAAAAGCATTTCGAGCATATTTTCGCCATAGGCGGTGGCAGGTTAGTGATAAGGGGAGGCCAAATAGAGCAAATAATAACCGTAGGCAAGCTGCTATCCAGTAATATAAATGAGTTCCTGATCGTAGATAGTTCCTTTTTGCATGTTGTACTTCATCAATAAATTGCGTTTTTTTCTTCTTCAAATAAATTCAAGAATTGTTTTAAGAACACATTTTCCAGTTAGGAACACAATAAGTTGAGAAATGTTATTATCCAGCCCTGAATCATACAACTTCCCAACTAACTTCTTTGGAAAGGCTTCTGCCGTGACCGTTACCAAATTTAAGATAAGGGGTTTTCACATGGGCGAAGCCACACAATTTTTAGTGGGGGCTAGCCAGGTGTTTGCCCCCCACTCCGATAGGACTGATGTTTAAATCATAGTACATAATCTGGGAGTGTGGAGGGGGGGGGGGGGCGGGGGCGGGGAAAGCGATCCTCGGGGTCCCCTCCCCCCCCCCCACGGTGGCGACGCTCCTGGCTTTTTGCATCATATTTCTTATACAGAACATTGCTGACAAAGGAAAATATAAGGAAAACATGAGTAGAAGTGTGATGTTTGTATAATTTTGCAAAAAACTCACTCTTTCGATGTCTTTTATGCAAAAATGTTTTTGTATACGGAACAATAAACACGCGCACGGCTGATTTCAACTCGCCCTCTCCGGTTTGCATTGAATACCGGAGTAACGTCGGCGCTGCGCCAAATTTTGCACAGCTGTTTGGGCATCAAGTACCCACATAGTCTGAATGTTTTACCTCGGGTCATCTCAGGTCAGGTCTCCAGGCCAGGTCACGTGACCCCAACTCCAAAACGTTAGCGGTCATACCACAGTCACTGTTTTTGGCCGACCAGTTTCGAACTTGCAGGATTTCAAAGGTCACAGTTACCAAAATTTGTATTTCTCGGATTTTGTATATCGGTGATCTAAGGTCGGGTCAATTTCGTGACCTCCCCATTATAAGTCAATGGGGAAATAAATGTTCCCTATTCCGAGGATACTCATAAAAGCCCAATTCCTTCTGGATCATCAGCCATTCATGATAACCCAGGTGCAATTTGTGTTCAGCTACCCCTGCAGGGTCAGCCAAGGTCACTGACACCTTGTCAATAACTCGCCGGAATAGACATAGAGAAGTGAAACCGGTACCTATGTGTTTGTCTTTATTAACCCGCCGGGGGGTTGATTTCCGCCCTCCCCCCTCAGGTTTGTCAAAGATAGCGAAACAACGGCGGCGCGCAGCGCCGCCGGGTTTTGGCACACCTGTTCGGACATCACTTGCGCACACTTTGAAAAAACAATAACCTCTGGTGATCTCAGGTCAGGTCACCAGACCAGGTCAAGTGACCCCATCTCAAAAAATGTTTGCAGTTGTGCCAAATCCAGAGTTTTTCACCGATCAGTTTGAAACTTACAGGATGTCATGAGGGCATAAGTACTTGCAATTCGTTTATCTCGGTATTTTGATATCGGTGACCTAAGGTCAGGTCAATTTCGTAACCTCCCCATAATAAGTCAATGGGGAAATATACAAATGCTTCCTATTTCAAAAATATGCATGATATTAGTCTAATTACTTCTGGATCATGTTATTATAGGATATTCTTGATGATCCAAGTGTAAGTTTTATTCAGTGACCCCTATTGGGTCATTTGAGGTCATGCGAGGTCACCATCACCTTTTTTGTCAATAACTCCCGACATAATGAAGATAGAGAAGTAAAACAGACATCAATGTGTTTGTCTCGTCGAGATACGTCTTCCCATATGCAACATGCCCTACTTGGGTCACCACTTGACCTGAGGTCAATTTTTTTTAAAAGTTAACTTAACAAGATCACCATGTATATCATTCTAAGCGCCTTTACAAGATAAACACAATGGCCTAAATAGTTTTTTATCCGTTATTTTTTTTTTTAAGTAAAAAGTTAATAGCGAAAAACGATTTAGCAAAAACACGGCATTTTTTCCTTTTTGACCTCTAGAGCCTCAAATATTGACCTGAGATCAATTTTGAGGACACCTTACCGATTGAAAATTGCACTGGCTGGCGTTTACTTTTTTCCGTTTGTTTTTAACTAGCATAGTTTCTGAGATATATGGGAATTTCTGGAGCGATGTCCTAAAACAGGACAAAACTGGAAAATTTGACCTTTGATGACCTCTGGTGACCTCAATTTTGACCTGAGCTAAAAGAATACTGAAATACTTTCGATAGAACATGTATCAGTCTATGAAATGCCGTTTTCCGCTTCTCGCTATGTAGCGTAGTTTTCGAGATCTTAGGGGGGGCGGCAATCAACCCCCCTGCAGTTCGTGTTCGGCGCAAAGCCGAACACGAACTGTGCGCGGGTTAAACCGGTACCTATGTGTGTAATTTATAAGTTGACCTAACCTGGTCATCATTAATAATAAAATAATGAATATGATTCGAGGCGCCATGACGAGACAAACACGATGGCGTCAAAGTTATTTCCCTATCTGTATTAGGTAATATGCGATTTGCGAAAAACAGCTTTGCCAAAAATTGACCTTTTTTAGCTTTGATGACCTCTGGAGCTAAAAACTATAACTATTACTAAAAACTAAAACTTTAAACTATTGACCTAAGATAAAATATGATTACACCTTAGCGATTGCATTTTGCAAGAGCCTTCGATGCTTTTCTCGTTTGTTCCTAGCTATCATAGTTCCTGAGATATTTTGGGGTTTTTGGAGTGAAATTTTAAACTGGTAAGCTGACCTTTTGATTTCTGGTAATCCCAATATTGACCTGACGTAAACAAAATAGACCAATATACTTTCGATAGAGATTGTCTCGCGCTATCTAACGCCGTTTCCGTTTGTCGCTACGTTGCGTGGTATTCGAGATCTTAACCCACCATTGGCTTGGAGGGGGGGGGGGGCGTCTTTCGCCCCCCCCCCCCTCCTCTAACGGACTTTCGTAATAGCTCAGAAACTAATGGGCTATCGACATGGAACTTCATGTACCTTCCCCTACATCAATTATACGTCTCTTGTGAGAAAATAAAGAAATTTCGTCGATTTTTAAACTAAAAATATAGCGAATTACTCACTACAGACGAGTTTGACAGAAAAATTAGCTAAACTTTAGCAGGCCGTACAAATGCTACATTTGAAGACAAGTACAATCGAAAAACGCCAGAACATAGCAAATTACAAGGGCTACAAAATGGCTATCTCGGATTTTTGAGCATTTTGTTTTTTGACCCCCAATTTTTTTTTAATGCCCTCAAAATCTACATTTTCAAACATGAAAAAAACGGAAAATATATTGAAGAATCACATGTGGAGAATACCCAAACCAAATTTAATAGCAATATCTTTATTTTTGACCTTATCGCTCCATAAGTATGAGTAATTCATGACGTCATATTTTGAAGATGCGTTTTTTGGCTTTTAGTGACCAGATACAAACAATTAATTCCAGCATTGTATTTCTGAAACAAAACTTGTATGTATGTATACAAACAAACTTGTATGTATACAAACAAACAACACATGTTTTTTTATTTATATTTATCAATTTCAAATTTTGACCTTATTTGACCTGACCTTGACCTTATATGCACTTTGGGCGATAATAGTCGCACACTAAGGCTTTGGATGGAAAGTATGGCCCAACATCTCAAATATCTCAATTGTATATTTGACTTGACCGTGACCTGACATGTGACCTTATTTGGAAAATGTCGTGTATGCTATGGATGAGACTTATTGAGAGCTTTCGATTGCCTTCCTGCACGTCTCGCTGCGGTTATTGGTTCGGAAGATAACCAGGTGGGGGCGACCCCCCCCCCCCCAGTCAATGGCTTTCGGCTGAGACCCCAGCCAATGCCGGGTTTAGGCGGGTGGGGGCTACCCCCCCCCCCCTACCCGTTCGTGGTTGGCGACCCCCGGCCCTGCGCGTGTAAGATCAGCCACGCCAAAGTTGATGGTGGTACCGCCCCTGGTCCCAAAGTTGGGGGCAAGCGCCCCGTCTGCCCCCCCCCCTTCCCCCTCCCCCTGTTCCCGGGCCTATGGAATACTGAATGAAATATTATATTGTAATGTATATTATTGTATTCAATCTTGGAGACCGAAAAGGGAAGGACGATGTCGGTTGCCTCCTCCCATGAACGCCACTGATCGTCAATTTCTTTTCCAGGTCTTTTCAAACTCACCGAACACTGCAGCTACAACTGCTCTGGACCAGAATGCGAGACTGGACACGTGAAACGACGTCGGGGCCACATCGGTAGGCACGGCAGAGATAATTATGAACGTGACGATTGTACAACTGACGGCAACAATAGACTGACTACCTATCGTGGCATCAACAGAGGCGGGAAGCGCTACAACTGTGATGACTGCGGCAAGATGTTTACTCGACAGCAACATCTGACCAGCCACCGCCGAATCCACGCCGGCAAAAAGCCCTACAGCTGTGATGACTGCGGGAAGATGTTTAACAAGGAGGCCAATCTGGTCCGTCATTGTCGGATACACACAGGCGAGAAGCCCTACAAATGTGACGACTGCGGGAAGATGTTTAACCAGCAGGCCAATCTGACCCGTCACTGCTTGATACACACAGGGGAGAAGCCCCACAGATGTGACGATTGCGGGAAGATGTTTGGCGATAAGGGCGATCTGGTCCGTCATTGTCGGATACACTCTGGCGAGAAGCCCTACAGATGTGACGATTGCGGGAAAATGTTTAGTCAACAGGGGTCTCGGGCCCGTCACCGTCAGACGCACACCAGGCGAAAAGAGATAATTATGAACGTGACGATTGTACAACTGACGGCAACAATAGGCTCCAATCGCCGACGCTCTCCCACATCTACCGAACCGTGCAGCGGTACCCCTGGGGCCTGGCCGATCGAGCCGACCCGCCGGCCTTGCAGCCAGAGTGGCGCGCTAGGCCCGGCGTCAGGCCATGGTCCATGGGGGCATGCACACAGAGACCGCCGATGGAGCCCACCCGGAGGCGGAGACGACGAGGATGCCGAGCCGGCCACCGACACCAGCACCGGAAACTCCGAGCGGCGAGGGCCGTCTGTCGTCTGACCCCAGCGGCGGCCGTACTGGCGCCACGGGTGCTGACCTACCCTGAGCGGGTCCCGCCGAGTCCGCCTGGAGCCGCCGCTGCGCGCTGGCCCGGCGGTCAGAGCGCCGGCGGAGAGAGGGAGGGCGGCGCGGCGGACCGGCGGCCGCCGCCGCTGAGGATCGGACATATTAATGCGAGATCGCTGATGCCGTCGCTGGATGACGTGATGGAGACAATCAGCGCACACCGGCTTGATTTGCTCTGCGTGAGCGAGACGTGGCTGCAGGAGACGGTCGACAGCCGATTTATCGCCATCCCAGGGTATCTGGTGATACGGCAGGACCGCCCTGTTCGCGATGGACGCCAGCGGCGGGGAGGCGGAGTCGCAATCCTGTATCGAGAGACATTGCGAGTTGAGCGGCTAACGGTTCCATCTGGCGGCTCGCTCCTCGAGACACTCTGGGTGACCGTGTGCTGCAGTGTTTAAAAAATACTTTTTGGTTAGGTTTTTGGCAGATGAAAGAATTACTTTTGAAGGATGAGAAAATTCAGCATGGAAAATGATGAAGAGAATGGGAATTTTGATCACATAATATTCAATGCGGGAAAATAACTACCCAACTTGCTAATCTTCATCCATTGTTATGGAAAATAATGTCACACAAGTCAGGTATAACCTGATTGTTCGTAACTGTCGCGCTTTCGGACGAAATACGATGCGTTTTCAGAATTGTGCGAGACTTTTTGGAATTCCCCCCCCCCCCCAAACAAAACAAAAATACCGTTCTGGATCCGCCAATGCCTATGAGAAACATAATTAATTGTCACATGGTGACCTGGTCACTATGGTGCGCAATAGGAAACACGATGAACCTCAACCTACAGTCTGAAAAAAATCTATGCCTATATCATTCCCAGTTCCAAATTAAATTGGTTCAAGAAAACATTTCAATTATCTAAACTAACAGCCGGTATTTGTGGTATCTTTTAGAACTACCCTAGGTCAAGCTGATACATACCTGGGTGAAATCGGTGAAATAAACCTAAAACTTCACCAAATACCATATCATTAAATATCAACCAACCAAGTCAGATGTCAACAAGTTGAAAGACCAAGGTCACGGCCCAGCCACGCAGCTCGAAACGGTACGATAATACCGGAGACCGAATGTTGCCCTACGGTAAATAGAATACTCCACTTTTTGTCTCATCTCAATTCTCATCCTTCGCACACGGCTGCATTAAACAATGAATAACTTCTTCAAAATACTAGTTTTCTGTTCAAGAAAATTATGGCTTATTCAGAAAAGATCAGCGAACAATCGAGAATGTTTCATTTAGTGAAAATAATTCGGTTTAGGAGATAATTTAAGAAGGTTTCAGTAGGGTGTGCAGCCCACCCAAATGTTTGCGTTGAAGCCATCCTCGGAGAGGTGCACGGCGATGCAAAAAAACAGTCCAATATTCTCGTGAATTCGAAGTACTGCGAACGCTATAGAGAGATAATGAGCCATTCTTACGTATTCATCAAACTTTGACCCAAACTTATTCCTGTAGTAATTTGAAAATCACGACTTTGTAACAGAAGGTGTTGCACTCAGGTTCGCTTGCAAATCGGCCGTCATTACCAGGCATTCTGAAGGCAATTTAAGCAACTAGACAATGCTTTTTTTTCTGAAAACTACTGTATATGCTCAGAAAACGATGAAGAATTTTCTGGAGTGGTATTTATTTTGCTACGACTCGTAATGAGCATAATATTGAAGAGTTTAGTTGGCTGGCATTTGGGTGGCATTTGGGTGGCGTTGGGCGGATTTTCTCCTCCTTCGGAGGAATTTTGCTGCGGGATGATTTTATAGAGACATATGATGCGCAGCTGATTCGAAACAATATGCGATGTGGCGTGCCTGCTGCCGTAATGAAAAATGTACTGGGAGGGATGTAATGCTTCTGGACTTAATTTAAGTTGGTTATGACAGATAGGTGCCTTGCCAGGTTAGTCAATTTTATTGTATTGCTTGTTTGATCTTGGTCCAAGAGAGAAGCCATACAGTGTTGTATCATTATCGAATTGCTGAGCATCATAGCTTTCTTTCCTTCCAGGCGTTCCAGCCCAGGTAGTTAACCATTTCAATTTCATGACTTTCAGGTAGTATTGATTCAATGGCTGATTATCTAGATGAATACTAAAATATATGCAGCCTGAAGTCACTATAGTCACTATATCATATTTTTCTCTCTGTGAAACTTCACTTCACTTTGCAGGTGTTTGCTCGCATCTGAGCTCAAAATTGAAATACAAGTCACGGTCTGTTTATTTACATCATCATATCCACAGTAGCACTTAAGCATTATCAATGTCAATTAATATCCATCTTGTCATTTTGCAATTCAGAGATGATGGGCGTCATGTAGCCTCTGTTGTCGGAGGCCCTTAAACACCAATCATCAATTCAGAGATGTGGTCATTGTCGTTAACAGGGCACGTGCATGGTTCAGCATGATCATTTGTATGATGTTTATCTTTAGTTCCGTGTGATGCAGGATCCAGGATGGTGATTCATGGATAGCTTGCTTGAGGATTTGGGCAGGATCTTCTGAAACAAAGTTGTTTTCTAAGTCAAAGAAGTCATGCTTTGAAACTCAGGCAGAAAATTTAACCAACACAAAAATAGCAATGATTGACAAGAAAAATGAGATGAGAAAAAAAGAGAAAGTCAAATAATTTAAAGATGAGAAAATAATGTTTGATAGGTGGTATTTTCCACCCATTTTTTACGGAAATTTAAACACTGGTGTGCTGTGACGTCACATTCGCTCTCGGGGCCATCTACCGGCCTCCCAGTGGCGCCATCTCCCCTGTACTGGACGACTTTCAGGAGCAGCTGCTCTGCGTGCTGGGGATCGGGAAACCGCTGTATGTTTTGGGCGACACGAATTTTGATCTGCTGAAGGCCGCGGCACCTGATGTCCAACGGTATAGACAGACGCTGGATGACTTGAGCCTAAAACATAGTGGTAGACCGAACTCGGCCCGAGTCTGGAGCTCTACTGGACCACATCATCGTCCGCTCTACCGACAACACCACATCGGCCTGCGTCGTGCCGTGCGACTGGAGTGACCATGACCTGGTCATCGCCGAAACTTCGGTGCGGCGCGAGCGCCAGCGCCCGGTGGAGGTCGCCATCCGATCCGCTAGGAACCTGGTGCCGGACGCGCTGCGACTGGAGCTTCTACTGGCGGACTGGACCGCGGTGCGCCAGTCGGGCGAGGTGGAGGACAAGTGGGCCGCGTGGCGAGCAGCCTGGTCGCCCACCCTGGACAAACACATGCCGCTGACTAAGGTGCGGCTCAGACACCGGCCATCCCCGTGGCTTACTGACAACGATGAACTGCGTTGTATGATGAGAGATCGTGACCTGGCACGTGCTGATCTTGACGCTGACCCGTGTGCAGAGACTCGCCAGGTGTATGTAGCCAAGCGGAACGCGGTAAAAAGTGCACAGTGTCGAGCTAGGTCATCCTTCTTTTTATCTTCGTATACGTATTCACGTAAGACGACATGGAAAGATCTGCAGCGATTTTTGATACGGCCTAAAGGTAGAACAGGTGCTAGCGAGTCGCATGTGTGCACAGTGGAGTGGGCCGATCGTCTAAATCGCCACTTCGCCACGGTGGGTTCTCGTGTGGCCGCCGAGCTCGAGGCAGAGAGCACTGTCGATCTGCCGCTGTCCCCCTGTCCCTCCCGCGTCATGAGTGGGGCTTTCAGGGTGCACCCCGTCACCCTACCCGAGCTTCACGCAGCCGTGAAACAAATGTCGTCATCGAACGCGTGTGGCGATGATGGGATCACGGTGAGCATGTTGCGACTGACGTTTCCAGTGATTGCCCCACACTTGCTAAATGTGATCAATGCCTCTATCGTGACTGGTGTGCTCCCGAGAGAGTGGAAAGTCGCAACTGTGGTCCCAATTTTCAAGTCGGGGTGTTCAAGCGATCCCAACAACTACCGACCTGTGTCCATCATTCCTACAGTGGCGAAACTTACTGAAAGGGTCGTTTGTACTCGGCTGGTGCACTATCTGTTGTCTCACGGCGTGTTGTGTGACGAGCAGCATGGGTTTCGGCCGGGGAGGTCCACGGAGTCAGCGATGTTGGATGCTGTCGGCTACATCACCCGAAGCATAGAGCAAGGGATGATCGGCTGTCTGACGACAGCCGACACATTTGGCTTTTGACAGCGTCCAGCATGGCCGGCTCCTGGACAAACTGGGCTGGTACGGCGTGGACACACACTGGTTCAGTGACTGGCTTCAGGACCGTTACCAGAGGGTCCGCGGGGGCTCTGCGGAGACCGTTCAAATTACGCATGGTGTGGTCCAGGGCTCAATTTTTGGGCCGGTGCTTTTTCTGCTATTTACAAATGGCCTGACGTCGTTTATAAGTGACGCCAAGATGGTTTTATATGCTGGTGACGTGCAGTTTATTCACAGCGGCAGCCCCAATCAGATAGAAGAGCTGGAGCAAAAAATAGGCCAAACGCTGAGCAGAGCTCATCGATGGTTTGCGGAAAACTCACTAAAAATTAATCCTACAAAGACAGGTTGTTCTTTTATCCTCGCAACAGAGGAGGATCAGTAATAATTTCCAAGTACAGTTTGGTGATGCAATGCTTCGCCCTTCATCAAGTGCCAAAATTCTTGGATTCATCCTGGATAGTAATCTTACATTCGAAAAACACATCTCTGTCGTAGTGCAGCGTTGTTACGCCACCCTGTCTGGTCTCGCCAAAT
This sequence comes from Chirona hameri, assembly GCA_036785665.1. Taxonomy (NCBI): domain Eukaryota; kingdom Metazoa; phylum Arthropoda; class Thecostraca; order Balanomorpha; family Balanidae; genus Chirona; species Chirona hameri. The sequence goes on along the minus strand of JAXIVJ010003389.1, from coordinate 36,933 downwards.
TTTCTCGCCGGCTGCCACAACAAGTAAACAAATTAATAATGGAAGCTCTTGTCTTCCCGCATATCATGTATTGCGCAACCGTTTGGGCGGGTTGCAACGCAACACAACTCAAACGTGTTAAAAAATAATTAACTACGGGGCCCGAATCGTGAAATGCTGCCGTCGCCATGAGCATATAACACCTCACCTGAGTGAACTCGGGTGGCCGAGAGTTGACCATATTGTCACCGAGCGAGACCTTGTAATGGTGCATCGTCTTCTGAACAGCTCACATGCACCAACGTACTTGCGGGATCTGCTGCAGTATCGCGAACATGTGTCCGTAAGATAAACCCGAGGCTCAGTAGCGGGGCTGCTACAGTGGCCCCGAGTCCGCACAGAGCTCGCTCGACGCTCTTTCAGCTTCCGTGCCGCGGCCCGGTGGAATGAGGCGCCGAGTGACGTGCGAGACGCCAGCACAGTGAGGGGGTTTCGCACACGGATGCGAAAGTGGCTGGCAGCGGGTAAATGAATGTGATGATGCGTATGACTCAATGTTTTTCCTCTTTTAATAGCGCAATACTTGTGTATTTTATTTTTTCATTTTAAAGTATATTACTGCAATATGTTTTTGTAAAATGACTCTTGTGCTGAAAAGCCGTATTTCTACGGATGCCATATGAATACATGATGATGATGAAAGCCATGTGACGATTGCGGGACGATGTTTACCAGTAAGTACAAACTGGTCCGTCATTGTCGGATGCACAAAGGCGAGAAGCCCTACAAATGTGACTACTGCGGGAAGATGTTTAAACTACAGGTCAATCTGACCCGTCACTGCTTGATACACACAGGGGAGAATCCCCACAGATGTGACGATTGCGGGAAGATGTTTACTCACCAGGGCTATCTGACCCGTCATTGTCGGATACACTCTGGCGAGAAGCCCTACAGATGTGACGATTGCGAGGAAATGTTTACTCTACAGGTCTCTCTGACCAGTCACCGTCAGACGCACACAGACGAAAAGCCCTACACATGTGACGATGCGGGAAGATATTTACTCACCAGGGCTATCTGACCCGTCATTGTCGGGAACACGCATGTGAAAAGCCCTACACATGTGACGACTGCGGGAAGATGTTTAATCGACAGACCGATCTGACCCGTCATTTTCGGATACACACAGGCGAGAAGCTCTACAGATGTGACAATTGCGGGATGATGTTTACCAGTAAGAACTATCTGACCCGTCATTGTCGGATACACACAGGCGAGAAGCCCTACAGATGTGACGATTGTGGGCAAATGTTTAGTCGTCAGGCCGATCTGACCAGTCACCACCGCCGGATTCACACTACAGAGGAGACGATGGTGGGAAAATATTAACTGTTCGGAGCACTATGATCTGTCACCGCCGGATATACACACGGGAGAAGCTTTATTGCACTCTGACGACTGCGGGAAGATGTTTACTCGACAGACCCGTCACCGCCGGATACAGAAACACGGAGTATACGCTACAAATGTGTCACGTATGAAATTGCATTTATCACAAAGGACAATATGATGAGTCATTGCCGTTTGTTGAGGCGCTAGAAGCCCTTCAGATGTAACGAATCTAGGAAGACGAATTATAGCAATCTAACTCGTTACCTGAAATGACACGCAGAGGAGAACATTTCGTGTGCCTTTGGGGACTACGGGGTGATGTTTGCTGGAAAGAGCAGTTTGGCGCAGCACCCCCGTCGACAGATTCATTGTCAATTGAGGACGAAAATGGCGATAAATGGCGAAATGGTTTTGAGCTATGTTTGTGTAGCGTGGGAGAGACGAATGGTGTCGAGAAGAGAAGGGTGTGAAAGCTCTGGTCGGATTTTGCTCTGTTGTGGCCAGATCATCTTGAAGTCCGAGATATATTTTTTCTTAGAGACAGGTAGTGAAAGTGTTCTTTTAACGTCATCCCCTTGCATACAAACGCATCGATGGTCGCTGATGCTTACATGAAGAGGCTGGAAACTTCAGTGCATCACTAGGTTCACGATGTTAACCCGCGCACAGCAGGGGGTTGATTTCCGGGCCCCTCATGTTTTTCAAAGATAGCGAAAAAACGGCGGCGCGCAGCGCCGCCGGGTTTTGGCACACCTGTTAGGACATCAATTGCGCACACTTTGAAAAAAAAATAACCTCGGGTTATCTCAGGTCAGGTCACCAGACCAGGTCAAGTGAACCCACCTCCAAAAATGTTTGCAGTTGTGCCAAAGCCAGAGTTTTTCACCGATCAGTTTGAAACTTACAGGATGTCATGAAGGCATAAGTACTTACAATTCGTATATCTCGGAATTTTGATATCAGTGACCTAAGGTCAGGTCAATTTCGTAACCTCCCCATAATAAGTCAATGGGAAATATACAAATGCTTCCTATTTCAAGGATATGCATGATATTAGTCCAATTACTTCTGGATCATGTTATTATAGGATATTCTTGATCCAAGTGTAAGTTTTGTTAAGTGACCCCTATTGGGTCATTTGAGGTCATGCGAGATCACCATCACTTTTGTTGTCAATAACTCCCGATATAATGAAGATAGAGAAGTAAAACAGACATCAATGTGTTTGTCTCGTCGAGACACGTCTTATCATATGTAACATGCCCTACTTGGGTCACTACTTGACCTTGACCTGAGGTCAAATTTTTAAGTTATATTAACAAGGTCACCATGTATATAATTGGAAGCGCCTTGACCAGATAAACATAATGGCGTAAACAGTTTTCCGTTATCTTTATTAAGTAAAAAGTTAATGGCGAAAAGCTATTTAGCATAAAAACGGCCCTTTTCCCTTTTTTGACCTCTAGAGCCTCAAATATTGACCTGAGATCAAATTGGAAGACACCTTACCGATTGCAAATTTCACTGGCTGACGTTTTCTTTTTCAGTTTGTTTCTAACTGGTTTCTGAGATATATGGGAATTTCTGGAGCGATGTCCTAAAACAGGAAAAACGGGAAAATTTGACCTTTGATGACCTCTGGTGACCTCAATTTTGACCTGACCTAAAACAATACTGAAATACTTTCGATAGAACATGTATCAAGCTATCAAATGCCGTTTTCAGCTTCTCGCTACGTAGCGTAGTTTTCGAGATCTCAGGGGGGGGGGGCGGAAATCACCCCCCCCCCCCCCCTGCAGTTCGTGTTCGGCGCAAAGCCCCTGCAGTGCGCGGGTTAAAGGGAATGGTGCACCTTGGGAAAAGTACGTGGAATGATGGAAAAGAGTGTCCTGATTACGGTTCTGACATTCGTTTTTGTGAAAAAGTACCAATTTGTGATAATTTGAGAGAGGAAAAAATATTGATATTACTACGTGTGACATCACAACAATCTTGCGTCACCAAAATGATTTGTGTCCTCATACCGGCAAAAGTATCTCCTTGAATCAAAATATGTAAATAACACAAGTAACAACCTCGTTCGCTGGGCAATGTGATAATTTGAAGAACAAAATATTCATATTTTGGCATGCGTGAAATGTGAATGTTTGCACTATGGCGTTGAGTGGAGTGGCGTTGCGTGAACCTGAAGTCCGACACATAAATGTGCATGTGCATAAATATATGTGCTATGCCCATAAATGTGTTTGTGTAAATAAATGTGTGGATGTGCTTCTACTGCAGCGAACATTGCAGTTACAGGTACGAACCATCCATCAAAAGATGTGCCTTTTCAAGACTAGTGTCGGCATTATTTTCCATTGGAAATCCAATGGAAATTGCCAAAGTTATGGCCAATAATATGTATAGCTCATCACGAACTTAGCGTAAGTCAAGTTAATGCAAAAACAAACATTGAAGAAAAAAATTTAATCGATATATTGCAGGTACTGCGACCAGCCACCCATCAAAACATGCGTATTTTCACGAAGCATCTTTTGGTAATTTTCATTAGAAATCGGTTCAAAATTAACCCGCCATTGGCTGGGGGGGGGGGGGGGGCGTTTTTCGCCTCCCCCGGTTCCCGTCACCCCATCGGTTCATCAGATCGGTTCCCGCCACCCCAGATGCTCCCCTGAGTGGCAGCATATCATCAGTCCTCAGAGTCCTCTGATACTCACAGCTCCCCATCGCCAGCCAGCCCCGGGTACGGCTCGGAGCTGACCGACAGCAATGATGACTTGTCAGCTGGTAGTACCACCGACATGCCGCCCGAAGTCAGGCAGCTTAGGAATCCCATCCTCAAGTCACACATTCCTCGGCCATCCCCATCCCTAGCGAAGCACCGCCGTTCCAGGGCCGCAGCGAGGCGCGTTCTGGACAGTAATTATTAATGGCTTCCCCCCACGCTGAATTTGTCCTCCTGTGGAATACTAGATCTCTAATATCCACTGGGGCAATTCAAACATTATATATATTGAATAACAAGCCGTTAGCAGCAGCCGTTCAGGAAACCCACTTTATTGACGCCGACTTTACTAATTATACATTCAAAACCCCAGGCTTTAGCTTCCATACACATAACGTAAACACAACACCACGCCGAGCCGGCTCGGCCTTGCTTATTTCAAATAACCTTTTGCATCACCACATTGACCTTCAAACAACCCTAAACGCTGTCGGCGTCAATATCCAAATCATTCAGCTAGAACTTTCACTAATATATATATATATATATATATATATATATATATATATATATATATATATATATATATATATATATATATATATATATATATATATATATATATATATATATATATATATATATATATATATATATATATATATATATATATATATATATATATATATATATATATATATATATATATATATATATATATATATATATATATATATATATATATATATATATATATATATATATATATATATATATTACAAAACCCACACTAACACTGGGCGCACGCGTGGAAGCGTGGCCATGGGAGCCACCGGAGCGGCGAGTGCTACGCGGCACGGGGTGGAGCACGCGCAGCAGCGACGACGGGCCGGTCGTCGGAAGAGTAGGTGCCTCACACCAGGGGGGATAAACGAGCGACCGGACGCACATCAGGTAGTGTGGTCACGGTCTGGGCCGAGGCGGTAGATGGAACAGCACCACGTGTCGGTGCTGCGTCCTGCCCGGCGAATGGATGTAGGCTGTGCAGAGCGTACGGTGGCATGCCGTACTCATGGTCAACCGGCGGCGTTGGCGGAGGCGAGACCATCGGTATCGACTCTTGCAGTTCGATGGCTGGCTCAGGGGGCACAGACGTGGGGGCGGGGCGAATCACATGGAAACGGGGAAAAGCATAGTGACCTCGGCTCGGGCAGCAATGCTTAATCATGAAGCAAAGACAGAAAATGGTCATGATGCCAATAACAATGAGAAGCAGCATTGTTTTGGAAAACACCGAGGGGCTATCAATCTGAACTTGCTCAAGAGGGAGGGCTTCCAGGCGATTAAAATAAGCGTCAGCGCTCATGCCAGTCAGGTGCAACGGGGGAAGGAGGGAGACATTACGGGTGGTGATGTTACGCAAGGTATCAGACCACCCCAGTCGCCAGATTGGCAAGGAGTTATTGTGATACAGTGCATCAGGCCGGAAAGCAGGGAGTTCTAGATGCGTCTCACTGGCGTAGTAGGGAGGCAGATAGAAGGAATCACCGGAAGCGTAGCATTCAATTTTGAGGGACACAATGTCGACGGTTTTGGTGATATATAGCGTTTGACTGTTCTGTGGGGGAGGCACAAAAGACAGTAATTTGAAATGGAGGTCTGGAGACTACTAACCACTGACCTTTGGTCAGATAGTAGGCTTTAGGCGCGTCGTTTGAAGGCTGTATTTGCGGAGAACAGAGGGACTGAATAGCTGCAGAGTCACGTCGAAAAAGGGCGGTGACACAGGACGTTGACCCAGCGGTGGAGTAGGCAGGTTCATGTAGTGGCAGAAGGGTTGACGGGCAAGGATGCAGGTCTCAATCTCAGACTGTTCGGGCTGGATATAGTGTTGCCCATTTTCTGACATCAAGAGATATCGGGGCTCGTTAGGATAGTAACTTAAAGAGACATTGTGATGATGCATAGGTACTTGGTAAGGAAAGAAGCGATACATATCAAAGGCATGAAGCGTATGAAGTAGGGGTACGTAGAACAAAACGTGATATGCATCTTTACCTTCAATCAGTTTGGTTTTGACCAATCTGACGTATTCGGCAGTTTGCTTGGTATCAAATGGCAAAGCGAAGTTAGTCGGCAAGTTTTTGTTGATTCTGCGGAGGATGTGTACAAACTCCACTCGAGGGATGAGTACTTTGTGAAGTATGCCGGCTTGGGCTAGGGCAAGTTTGTGCGACAACATGTTAAGTTCTGAATAGAGGCGTTGAATGCTCTGTGTTACCTTGAGAACATTGGCGGTTACCTCAGAGACATATAGAGATGTATCAATATCCGCGTTGTTCTCACGGACTGTCTCAGTTAAATCATGGAATGCCTTAGTCATAGAGTTTACAGCTTTTGTAAGAGAGCGGAGGGCAAGACGATTTTTGTTGGTAGAGACACGCGTAGCGTTCAGAACCTGAAGGGTACCATTGAATTTATGAGCGATAGCAATGTCCTTTTCGTTGACAAGTTTTAAGTTATTCGTGAGATGCTTAATCTCGCTTTCAGTTGCTGTGCCAAACAGGGATGACATGACGTTTCCGATGCCATTAATCAAACCTCGCTTCCGCCTGAGGGGCAGGGTCTCGGGTCCAGATTGCGAGGGGCCTTGGTATGATGGGGGGTACAGGATGTCGCTGAAGGTATGGGAGACATCGGAGCCCTCGCGTCGCAGTTGGCTGACGGCCGAGTCTAATTGATGCAGCGAAACTTTCAGCATTGTCCGACGCCTGTTATTAGAACCGTTTGTTCTGTTAGCTGCTAGTTGGGACTTGAGCAATTGGGATATATTATTAAGTCGCTTGGTTGATTGAGCCAACAGGGTAATTTGCGTGCGATATGGGATCATGTTAGTGGTGACGGTAACTGCCCATGAGCTGTAGCTTGGGTATATTTTACCGACGGGGATGAAGAGATGCCCGGGGTCAGTTGGGGTAGGTTCCGATGATGCATGGAGCATCAGGGCGAGCCAGCCAAAGAGTGCGATCGTCGGGAGCCGCATGGTCATCGCCTGTAATGACAGAAATACGCATTAGCCAATGTCTGGGAACAGAAGCTTCACACAAATCAATAACACACAGACTTTTGGGTACCAGTCGAGCAGATCGTCAAAGTTAGTCAATGCTGCATTTCCAAATGTTTGCTGGATAAGGGCGACATTTGGGGCTGCTGTCCCGTTAGACAAGCAGTCCGAGTCATACTGGATCCTTGATCTCTTGTCATTGTCGTTAGTCCGCTCATCAGATGAGTCATTTTGTCTTTTTAGTACGTACCTTTGCCTGGCGTTTGCGTACCTATAACCTTCGAGAGGAGCGTTAGTGTCAGCAGGGTCAGGCAGGGGACCTTGCGACCTGAGGAAGTATCTCCTCTGTGGCACCGACGTTGGTGCTGTGCTCCTCTGTAACAGCGGTGTCAGCTGGCCGTGCTCGCCACCTTCCGGTGAATGTGGCGAGAAGACTGCGGGACTGGCGGTTGCTGGTGAAGGCTGTAGCGGACTTGTATGTTCTGCTGCTTTTTGCATTCTTTCTGCTTCTGTTTCCACTTCGTCTCCTACAGCAGCTTCTCTCATCTGCTGAACTCCAGAATTAGATGACGGCAGTAGGTAGTTGTCCGTTGGCTGCATCGTCTGAGCTGGCTGCGACTGTCCTCCAGTGGTATACCAGACCTGGTCACTGAAGGGCAGTCGTGTAGCTCGCAGCGGCTGTTGACGGATGGGCCGATCTTCTGGCCTGATACTTACCTGTACAGGGTTACGAACCGAATCGTACGTCCTGTCCCACGCGTCGTTTGAATCCCGATGGCGAAGATTTTCTGAGTGCACTATTTTTGTTTTCCCTGTTCGCATGTTTTTGATGCAGTAATTTTCTTCTCCCAATTTAGATACAATACGGAAGTAGTTTTTCCAATAAAGTGTAAGTTTAGTAGAGTTACCTGGTTGTACTGAAGGGTCGAAATAGAAAATCAAGTCACCAGGCTTGAAATTGGACGTAGTTGCTGATTTCTGAATGAGTGATTTGTTGTGGTCCCTGGTCTGTTGTATGTTGTTTGCGACATGAGTGTATGCATTGTGCAGATGTTCAAACATGACAGGCACGTAATATTCCCCAGAGTAGCGAAGACGGGGCTGAAGTAGCGTGTCTACAGGTAGCACGGGGTCGCGTCCATACATAACAAAGTAGGGAGAGTATTTTGTTGACTCATTCTTACTCATGCGATAAGCGCCTAAACATGGTTGTAAGATCTGATCCCACTTGGTCTGATCTTCACTGATTTGTTTTTGGATCATCTCGTTCATGCAACGGTGAAAGCGTTCTGTTTTACCGTTAGATTGAGGATGATAGCTTGATGTCCGAATCCTTGAAATTCCTAACTCTTTGTTCACCAGATCTAATAGTGCATTGCAATATTCTGTTCCCTGGTCGCTAATAATGAGCCGGGGACATCCATGGCGAGGAATGAATTCACTCAAGAGAAGCTGTGCCATGGTGTTGGCAGATTTATCTGGGATAGCGTATGTCTCGGGCCATCCGCTGAAATGATCAACTATAGTGCAGACATATTTGTTTCCTTCATCTGTGACTGGAAATGGGCCACATGTGTCAATGCCTACGATTTCCATGGGTGCGGTAGGCATCGGCATGTCCTGCATAGGACGTCTCTCTTTGCTCAGTTTCTTTCGCTGACACGTTTCACAGGACTGAACGTATTGTATTGTGTCTTTTAGAAGATTAGGCCAATAGTATGATTTCAAGATTTTGTCAGTTGTTTTCTCTATGCCTAAATGACCTCCTAAGTAACCATCATGCGCTCCTTCAAGAACGATTTTCCGATAGCTTGGCGGGATAACGAGTTGCATGCGAGTTTGTGGTCTGGTTTTTGTACCTTTTTCAACATGATACAAAAGATCATCTTCGAAACAGTATTTTGATAACAACTGAGGATTTGGGTCTTGGGCCTGTAGTTCCGAAATAATAGTTTTCAGTTCATCATCTGCAAGCTGAGCTTGTTGTAGTACGTTTTGATCAAAATTGTGATCATCTGACTCGATCGGCATTTTGACAGCGTTGTCAACAACATGAACATCTGAAGTCATGTTTATGTCTGCCGTTTCTCCTTGCCAGTCTAAATGTTCATTGTCGTTCAGATTTCCAGCGAGGGTCGTGTTGTGTAAACGGGAAAGCATGTCAGCAGCTACGTTTTTGGGACCTGAAATGTATTCAATTTTGCATGCGTATTCACCAAGAATAATGGCCCATCGTTGGATACGAGGATTTTTCATTTCACTGGTAAATAGATGTTTCAAGGGCTTGTGATCCGTATAAACAGTAATATCTGTGCCAACCAAGATGGGTCTAAGTTTTTCTAAACTGTAAACAATAGCGAACGCCTCGCGTTCGATAGTAGGCCATTTCTGTTTTTGTTCTGAAAACTGGTGAGACACATACTGAATAACACGATTGTGACCATCGTGTTCCTGCATCAAGACAGCACCCATTGCATACTGTGATGCATCAGTATATAACTTGAATGGTTTCGAAATGTCTGGAAAGGCCAAAATGGGTGCTTGAAGTAGTGAATTCTTGAGGAACTCGAATGCGCTCTGCGCTTCCTCTGACCATCTAAATCTAGCGTTTTTGCGGGTGAGGGCTGTGAGTGGCTTTGCGATTTTGCTGAAATTCGGAACATATTTCCTGTAGTATGAAGTCATACCCAAGAAACTGCGGACTTCGCGAATATTTTCTGGTGGCTGGAGATTTTTCATTACTGAGACTTGTTCTGAATCGACCGAGATTCCTCTGTCTGAGATAATGTGGCCGAGGTAATTAAGCTCTTTATTTCGAAATTTTGAGTTTGAGATTGGCTTTGCGCAGTCTATCAAACACCTCTCCGAGGTGCCTGATATGGTCTTCAAACGTTTCACTGAACACTATAATGTCGTCTACAAAGGCAAGTGCAAAATGGCGAATATCACCCAAAACTGCATTCATGCAATTTTGGAAAACAGCCGAAGATCCGGCCATTCCGAATGGCATCTTGTTGAACTCGAATGTTGAACCTGCATCTGTGCCAAAAGCAATCTTCTCTTTGTCTTCTTCTTTGATTTAAATTTGCCAAAAACCTTGCTTCATATCCAAACTAGTTCGAAACTTTGATTTTCCTAACGCGTAAAAGATGTCTTCTGCTGACGGTATACTGGCTGCAGGACGTACTGTAATGGCATTGACTTTTCTAAAATCTACACAAAATTGCATGGAGCCATCTTTCTTTGGAACTAAAAGTACCGGAGACATCCAGGGTGAATTGCTTCGTCGAATTACGTTAGCATTTAGCATTTCTCGAACTTGTTCTTCTAGAATGGGTCGGTAAGCTAAAGGGGGTCGTCTAGGGGTTGATAAGATGGGGGATGATTTTGCGTGTTAATTCTCATCTCAGTGATATTCGTAGAAGTCAATTCATCGTCATTTTGCACACAAATGTCTAGGTTTGGTTTCAAATGTTTTATCAGTACTTCACGCCGCTCAATGGGAATATGAGCCAAGTTGAACGTTGAAAGGATGTCTGAGGGACTTGGTTCTCCTTGGTTGTTTTCTTCGGCAGTTACAGGTGAGATGTTTGAGCTCTGCTCTTCATCTCGGTACTTTGTGGCTGTTCCTAATACTTAACCTTTTTTTAAATGAACGAAACGGCCAGTATCATTGACAATAGCCCAAGGAATATGTTTGTTTTTGGATAGCTTGACCAGAGCATTGGGAATCAAAATGCCTGGCTCGTCCTCAAAACACGGTGAGGAAGGCAGTTGTGAGACTACAAAATTTTCACCAGCTTGCTTCTTTTTGGAAATGAAGCATTTGACTTGTACGTCTGAACGTGGGAAGACGTCTACGTCCTCCGCTAGTCTCACAAGATTGATTTCTTTCTTTGTCTGGACACCTTGTTTTTCTTTCAATGGGTACACTGAGCTTCCGATAATGAGAGTCTGACTTTCAAAATCAAGTATGGCTTTGCGAGCTTTCAAGAAATCGATTCCGAGGATCATATCATGTTTGAAGTCTTTCACCACTACAAAATCATGATACATTCTAACTTTTCCAAGAGTAATGCGAATTCGAACTGTGTCAGACACTTCAAGTGTATGACCGGTAGCGGAGCGTAAAGTAATTTTTGACGAGTTTTGAGTGGGTTTGACCAGCTGAGGGTCACATAATTTCACAAATTCTTCGCTAACTAGGGAAAGTTGCGCGCCTGTGTCGAGAAGTGTTCTGAATTGATGTGTGCCGATGTGTATGCCAATGTATGGACATTTTTCACTTACCTGTAGGATATACGCGGTCTGCGTTTCATCCTCTCCCGGGTGAGGCTCCTCTAGTTTTCCTGCTGCATGTGCTGAGGCTGACCCTGAGCTGCTGCAGCTCGCTTACGGCAGGCCCGTTGAATATGGCCCGGGATGCCACAGAAATGACATATCGGGCGATTGTCCATCGTCCAGCGGTACTCCTGTGAAGTGCTCCCGTTAGTACCGTGCGGTGGCCTGGTTTGTACGGGCTGATGCTGAGGGGGACGTTGGTTGAATCGGTTCTGCTGGTACTGCCGTTGGGGAAAACGGGGCGGTGGCTGCTGGTATTGCTGTGGAGGAAAACGGCGCTGTTGTTGCTGGTACTGCTGGTTCACCTGTGGTTGCACTTGGAACGACTGTTGAGGCGTCTGCTGCTGGGTGGCAAGTACCTGGCAAATGTCAGCAAGTTTGTCGGTCACAGTGTCCAGTTTCTGCTGCATGGTGTCAGTCATTTGCGTAATAGCGTTGCAGTCCATGGGTTCAGGGGCGGATGAGTTGTCGGTAAACATTGAGACGTGTTCGCTGATGCGTTGTTCGTTCATGGCGATTTTGTATGCGTCAGTCAAGGTCGTCGGCATTTTTCGGGCGATGCTACCTTGGAGGCGTCTGTCTCTCAGTCCATTTATGAAGGCATTCGTGATAGTCTCTAGCACCTCTTTTTCCGCCAGTCTGTCAGCGTAAGCCTGGTTACCAAGAAAGCGAATTCTTTCAGCAAAGTCTGCTACAGTTTCGTTGGTGTTCTGGATAGCGTGTCTAAGTTTTTGTTTGGAGCGAGCTGCCGGGTTTAAATGGGAATAGCGCTCCTCCATCAGGGCTTTGAACTGGGGCCATGTCTGCAAGATGGGCTTTTTCTCCCTGTAAAAGTCAGCAGCTGTCCCTTTCAGGAGTTGGGAGGCGGCCCACAGGGTTTCTTGTTCGTCTTTGTCAACAGCAACGTACACATCGTCCATGTCCAGCATCCGTTTGGAAAAAGCATCAGCATTTGATCCGTCGAAAGTAGTCTTTTTATTGTGCGTTAATGTTTGTGATAAAGCTAACTTATTGCCGAGACTTTTGACACAATGCGTCATATGCTGTGCCAAGGCTTGAGCGTTTTCCATGACTATATTTTATATTGGTTGTACGTTATCGTTAGGTATTTCAGCAATTTCTGGGAGAACTGGCGTGAGGCACTTACCTGCCGTTGGTCGGGCCCAAGGTAGCTGCTGCGGTGTCCTTTTCACCAGTCGTCGGCGCTGGGGTCCTGGGCTGTTGTCGAGGGGCTGGTCAGGGCTTGGGCTGCGTCGGCGCTGCTGGTCCCTTCCAGAAGCGTGGGCGTCCAGCCTGGCTCGTTTGGCACGAGAGCTGGACTAGCGAAACCGGCGGGTGACTCGCAGCCGCACTGCGCTGCGTGCTCCTATGCACGCTCCTTGTCAGCGGGGCCCCGGGCAGTCAGTAGCGGTGTCTTGTTGGCAGCTGCGGGCTCGATCGGGCTGGGTGTGTGGTAGTGCTGGTTGGACAGCTGCGTAATGGTAAAGCCAATTCCACTGATACCGCGTCGAGGTTGTACAGTCGCACAGGTAACCGTTGGGCTTGAGCTCGGCCAGCGTCTGTTTGGTGGAGCTGCGCCCTTGTCAAGGTTGGTGGTGAGGCGGCCAGCTACACGGAGTAGTTTGCACTGATCTTCGAGATGGTGGACGTTGCACCAGTCCTCTGGTGTAAACCGCGGGGGTTTACCAACCTGGTTGGGCGATTTCCCACGGCACAGCGGTTCTCTGCTTGTCTGGCGCGCAGGTATTGGTGTTTTTTTAAGGTTGCTTCAGGCTGGCGGTTTGACAGGACACTGAGTCCACAGCAGCGTCCCAGGCAGTAGGTGCAGGTGCAGCGGTGGAACTGCGCGGTTGAAGTGGTGATCAGGTCACACCCGCAGGTATGGCAGTAGCCGCAGTCAGTGCAGCGGTGAGCGTCAGGCTGGAAGTGACAGACGCAGTTGTGCTGTTCCGTCAAGTTGGATCTTCGGTAGAAATAGGCCTTATGGTATGGGCAGGTCCGGGCGAAGGCCGATGACGTGGTTTCTAGAAGATTGATGGCGGGCATGACGGCGTTCCAGCGCTCGCACTGACCGTTCGGGTTGGCGTGACGAGCGGCGTGGTATTGGCTCAGATTAGGATGAGCTGCGTCCTCTTCTGTCCTCTCTGCAGGTGCGATGGGTATCTTGACGGTAACTATTAGCTGGTCTGGCTGCGTCTGACTCTCCTGGCAGGGTCCAAACATGAAGACGCGTCGGCAGGAACGTCTCGATGTCACAGGAATCCGGGTCACGGCACCAATGTAACGGCTCACTGTCGTCAGTGGCTGTTGATGGATGCAATGGCTGCACCCCACCAGCTTCGGCAAAGATCAGAGGTAGACAGCAGAGGTGATATTTGCAGCAGTAGACACACAGAGGCCAACTCCGGTTCACGTAGCCAACAGAGAGTCAAGCCACAGACAGAGTGCCACGAAAACAATAGTTACAGTATCGCCGCCAAAAGTAGAGTGTCTAAGTGGCGGAGGCAACAGAGAGACGAGATATTAGCGCGACTCGGTCCAGCTTCGAACTGGCTTACCTCCCTCACTGCTGGCTAGAGAGCCGTTTTATACCCAGACCAAAGGTCGCTTCTGACGTCATTAGATACCGGCGCTAGCCGGTTCCAACTAGTCGTCGTCGTTAGCAACAGTGGCTGGGCACCGCCCTTCTGACGCCGACAGCGAGCGAGGTCAGTGACAGCGAGCGAGGCCAGCGACAGCGAGCGAGGCCAGCGACAGCGAGCGAGGTCAACGAGATGCGTGGGATATCTCTGCTCCCCAAGACGCCCTATCACTGACAGTTTTATGGTTTTTACGCCAAGTCTCTCATTAGTCGCTGACAGCTCGACGCGAGGCAGAGCTGCTCGGTCGTCGTTAAGAAAATACCTAACATATACACGAGTCACATGCCGTGCGTGTGATGGATAGCCTGGGCTGCGGGAGCCCGACATTGTGGCGCCAACTAAAACGATATGGCGCAATGCGTAAGGCACAGACAGCGGCTAAAACGAAATAAGGAAACCGTCTTACAGCTAACTAACTAATACAGAGCACCGTTTTATCAGATAATGACTACGCAGAGCTAGGGCTAATCCCATCCCAACTAGGGCTAATCCCAATCCCAGCTGTTACAATTCCCTTTAAAGGAATTGCGCCGCGGAGGCGAAATTTTGTAATCTTATGCCCTGGATATGCATTTTTTCCTTCTATGACATCGTCTTTTTTGCGTTTAAGAGTGCGGTAAAAAATGCGATAAAGCGAAATAAATTTCCCAATTATATAGGAAAGTAGCAACATATAAACAAAACATAAATTCGCGGCGAAACGGTGCGAATTTATCATTTCATTTTAAGCCATATACAATTGAGTGGTATTGCAATTGCGCCGCGGAGCGGCGCGAAAAAAACTTCGATAACTGTATTCTTACTGATGAAGGTGCTTGAGGTGTTTATTTAAGTTTGAGGTGCTTGCAATTTGAGGGCAGTGTCATGTACTCAAAGTTGGGGGGGGGGGGGGGTACAAAAGACACTGTCCCCTCCAATTTTGAAGTTGGGGGGGGACATGTACCCCCCCCCCGTCCCCCCCGTCCCCCCCGGTGGCGGAGCCCATGCATGTAGACATACAATTAAGTGTGATTCGACAACTTTCAAAAAGGTGGGGCAGTCCCTTTAAAACCTATCTCAGGATTCTTGAGTTAAATTGTCACCATTATATGCTTCTCTTCTTGTGTGTGGCGATATGCAATCATTTAAATAAAAGCAGGTAATAATGCAACGTGGGGTGCCCACTGAAATAATGATACATGTATAGTTACATAACGATACACAATTACATATAATTAAATAACAATACTAAGACAAATATGTACATATGGTGGATGTCATATGCTGATGCAGGTGTCTGGTCCCTTTACTGGAGCTCTCTTTAGCTGGTATTTCTCAAGTAAATGATCACATTGATCAGTCAGAACCCTCCAGGCATGGGTCCGCCAGCTCTGCCAGGGTGCTATCGGAGCTGTGTGGACTCGTGTGCAATGAATCTGTGAATGGATGGGTGTATGGGTCAGGGCTGGGAAACCCTAGCTGTGTGTCACCGTTGGGATTTTGAAGCCCCAAGTTTGTCACCAGTTTTTTCCCTACAATTTTGTCAACTTTTCCAAGACAAAACGTTTGATACTGACAGACATAGGTTTTGTTGATTGGGGTTTAGGGTGCGACGACTACTGGAGAGCAGTTTGACGCAGCACCTCCGTGGACAGATTCAGTCTCAATTGAGGACGAAAATGGCGATATGTAGGTTTTGAGCTGTGTTTGCCTAATATTGTTATGTAAATAATTATTTCCTAAAAATGCATCTATCAAGGAAATAACACTTCCTGTCAATATGCGTTTTGTTTAAAGTGCGAATTCTGAGACAAACTGGCACCAATGTCCCCTTCTGGACATTGATACAACCCCACACAAGAGATGAAAAAGTGTCAAATGTGAAAGAGGGCACTACGAAAGAGGGCACTACTACCTGTTACTTAATTTTGTGTTGTTGTGGTTTCACCAACTGACTGATACATAACCATTCATGAATTGCTTGTCAGCCACATAACCATAGGAACTACACTGTACCGTCCCCCTTTGCACTGGCCGCATGTATCGTTGGGTAAACTTGCGATCAGTAAAAACTGCGAAAAGGTAGCACGTATCTGGAAACATCAAGATATATTATGTTATATTGTGAAGCACCACAGCAAATAGAGATCATTTCAGGCTAGTGCCTGTTGTGTCGTGCGTACTGTTGTACAAATTAGTGGTTTCTTCCTAGTAGCGAATGAGTTTCTGTACGCGACGGTGCTGGAAATGGAGATACCGGGAACGCGACAGGGACGCTTTCTTCTGGCAATACACAGTGACATGGAGCGGACGTGCGTCTGAAGCTCCGGCACAACATGGCGACGAAGGACGAGATTAAAGCCAAGAAGCATTCCAAATAATTCTTAATTTGTTCTTGCTACATTTAAGTGTTATTATTTCAAGTACTGGTGCTAACAGTGAGTGATACATCCCAGTAATGGAAGGGATATCGGCACCTGCGGCGTTTCTGGCGCACCCGGGACGTCCTCCGGTGGCTTTCAAGCAGTGGAGGTTTGGGTTTGATACCTACCTACTGGCTATTGGAGGCAGTGACTTCAGTGACTTCACTGGAGCACCTGGCAGAGCCCCAATATTTTTCCGATCCCGTGTTCCTCATTCCACAAACAGCGAGTCGACATGGAACATCACCCGCCTGGTTCGTTCCGGCGATGTTGAGCTGAACCCCGGGCCGGGCGACACAGCAGTGGGGAAAGACGGACCCAGAAGGCGTCGTCGACAAGATGGCGACGGGCTGCTCATCTTATCCCAGAATGTGCGCAGCATCCGAAACAAACTGGGTGTCATGCGTGCCTGCTCGCCTGAACTGGAGAAGTTCGACATCGTCGCCTGGATCGAAACGTGGCTGGACGACACAGTCAACTCAACAGAGCTGGAATCAGCACTCCCCCGTCACGCCTGGTACCGACGTGACCGACCGACTCATGCCAGCGGCGTGGCGTGCGCCGTCAGGTCGGCCCTCCATCCAGAGCGACGCAAGGATCTGGAGCGGGTCGACACGGAGGCGCTCGTGTTGGAGCTGCGGACCGTTCCGGTCTCCATGTTGGTCACTGTGTACTGTCCGCCGGGTGACAACACGGTGCTGAACAATACCATGCAGCTGATCCAGAGACTCGTCACTAGGTACCCCGGGCGGCCATTAATAGTTGTGGGGGATTTTAATGTGCCGGATGTCAAATGGCGACTTCATATTAATGCTTCCGAAACAGTGCCCGTATACGATCGAGCGCCTCAGCGTGTTGTACAATTTCTGGAGGGATGCGATATATCAGGTCTCAAACAGCATGTGTGTGAGCCCACCAGGGGTGTGAATTTCTTAGACCTTGTGTTCTCAAGGGGTGTGCGTGTTGAAACTGTAGTGCGGACCGGTATATTTACGTCGGATCACAAGGAGGTCATTTCCCGGTGTCATGTCGAAACAAACACCGGACCGCCGCTGGTAGCGCGTACAACTGCACTGAACTATAAGAGGGCAGACTTTGACGGGTTAAGGAGAACTCTCGAACGTGTCCCATGGGAAATAATTGATAACACCCCAGTGGAGGAGGCACTAGACATGTTCTATGCTATGTTTGAAGCAGCCATTCGTGATCATGTCCCATCAATGACACTTCGGCGGCAATTCCCCCCGTGGTATGATGCTAGTGTAAGGCGAGCGCTGAAACAGAAAGAAGCCGCGTTCAATAGGACGAAGCGTAACAGAACTCCTGACACAGTCAGTGATTTCGAGGAAAAAAGGAAGCGTTTCAAGTTTTTGTCATGTGCTAAATACTGCGAGTACATTAAAGGCATGATTGGTGATTTCAAGAGCAACCCAAAACGCTTCTGGTCATTTTTGAAGTGCGTTAGGGGCTCAAAGCGACAGCTTTCTGTTCTCTTAGACGGTGATCGTGAAGTTAGTGGCGATATTGAGCGTGCCAATTTGTTGAATAGGGCATTTGCAGCCAAGTTTTCGTGTCCCGATGTTGAAAGTGTACCCGATGCTCCCACTTACGACCTCCCCATCCTTGACCAACTCACTGTCCCGAGAGCCGCAATTAGATCAGCCCTGGAAGACCTAAAAGTCCATAAGGCGTGTGGTCCCGATAACATCAGTGCACGAATAATCAAGGAGTGCTCTGATCAGCTGGTGACCCCCTTGTCAATCCTTTTCAAGTTGTCAGTGCAGCAGGGTATTTTCCCGAGTAGATGGACCGAAGCCAACATAGTGCCCATTTTTAAGAAAGGGTCAAAAAAGTCACCTTCGAACTATCGAGCAGTGTCCCTCCTGCCACTACTAGGGAAAATCCTGGAAAGAGTAGTATACAGCAATCTTCTAAATCACGTTAAACCTGTCTTGACATATTCACAACACGGCTTCCTTCCGCACCGCTCATGTGAAACAAATTTAGCTTGTCTTCTAAAAACAGCTTGGGAGTCCATATCACACAGCGGCCAAACAGATGTAATATACACGGACTACTCAGCGGCCTTTCAAAGCGTAAACCATACATTGCTACTTCACAAGCTGCACCACTCATATCACATATCGGGCACCGTGCTAAAATGGCTCTCGACCTATCTAAAAAACCGCAAACAACGAGTCGTTGTAAATGGAAGGTGCTCCAACTGGACAAACGTGGTCTCTGGAACACCTGAAGGAAGCATTCTATCGCCATTACTTTTCGCTTTGTACGTTAACGACTTGCCTGACAAAATTACGACCAATTATTTGCTATTTGCTGATGATGTCAAATTGTATCACAAAATTTCAACCCCGAACGACTCACTTTTGCTGCAAAGGGATCTGGACAGTCTTTGCCAGTGGTCTGCTGACTGGAAACTTAATCTCAATCCGACAAAATGTAAGTCATTCACTATGACTTTGAAACGATCTCCCATTTCAGTGACTTACAAAATCAATGAAACACCCTTGGAACACGTATCTTCAATCCGTGACCTTAAAGTATGGCTAGACGCGAAGCTCACATTTAGAGACCACATCAACTTCACGGTTACCAAGGCAAACAGAGCACTGGGTGTGATGATGAGATCCCTTCAGACTGGTTGTGCTCGCGGCGCCTTGAAACGGGAGCCAATATTGGCAGCATATTTCGGTAACGTGCGCTCCATACTCGAGTACGGATGTGTGATATGGGGAGGTGCAGCAGCAACACAGCTCGATCGGTTGGACCGCGTTCAACACAAGTTTCTTATCTGGCTCGAGTCACATGTCCATACCCTTCACCATTCACACTCACCCTCATATTCATATTCAGATCTTTTACAGTCTTTTAATATCGCCTCGCTTGCTCAGAGAAGAGTGCAGTATGACATACTATTTGTACCCACAACCTTCTCAGGACGGATCGAGTCTTCTTTGCTTCTTCAAAGCTTTTCCTTGCAAATATCAACACGGCATACCCGCGCAGCATCGCACACAATCCTGCACGCCCCATTCGCTAGAGTGGAAACTGTTAAACGTGCCGTCTTTGCGCGGGCGCCTCGCAACACCAACCTATTCCTGTCTGCCTGTCCTGCATCCGACCTTTTCAATGATACCTTAGGAGCTTTTAGAATGCAGGTGAAATCATATGTCAAGAGTATGGCGGTATAGGCTGCACAACACTGGTGGCGATGAGTTGGGATTGTGTGTGGGCGTGTGTGATGTGAGCATGCGAGTTTTATTACTCTTATTTTACTGCTGGAGTTTTCTCATTTACCGAACTTATGTGTTCTTTTACAAGCGTTTTCTTAGGTCTGCGTAGCCTCAAAGCATGCCTGTGAACTATTGTTCACCTATGTTTATTTTTAACGTATTCATATTTACTGTTTTATGAACTTTTGTTCTATTTTATTTTCACATTTTCGTTATCATATTTGCCTCGTCTGTTTTCAACTGTGTGCTTGTGTCTGCTGCTGTCGTGTCGTCGCGTGTTTTAATTACTCGACTTGAGCTGTAATTGGGTGAATGCCTGTTGCTCATTGTCAATAAATAAACAAATAAACAAAGTGTGGACCGTCAGAAGGCCGTGCTGCTTCACTGTCTGGGGCAGGAAGGTCAGAGGATCTACCAAACGATTCCAGAAACAGAGAAGCTAGACGGTGAGTCGGAAATAGGCTATACACTGAGGAAGCTGGAGGGGCACTTCGAGCCAGGGGTGTAACTTTGGAAATGACATTGGGGATGCAAATCGTAGTGGGGGCCTCCTGGCAAGTTGTCAGGGGGCCTCCTGACAAGTTGTCGGGGGGGGGGGTCCAGTTCATCGCCCCTGATATGCCTGCAAGTAAGCCGACGTTAAGAAACGTATGTGTTGCCACTCACGTCAGGTAAGTGGCCCAGGCTACACTATGCGTGATTTGCTGAAAATCACGTGCGTGTTATCCGTGTTGTCTGGATTTGCGTGACAGAGCAAGTTCAGCTGATAGTAAATGCATTGGGTGAGCTACACTGGCACATCACGCAGATCCCGGATGAAACGTGAAGGAAATTCCGCAGACACGTCACGGACGGAACGATGAAAAGTTCGAAATTATGAACTTGTCGTGTTCTCCGAGATTGCGTGTTGCAGGGTTTTTATCATTTTGCTTGATTTCGCGTATTGTGGTCTATACTAGACCTAAACTTGAATAATTTGTGCTGAGTATCGTGGTGGAAGATGAATGAAGAAGCGTTTGAGCAAATTGTGAGTGTTGAACTTGTGTTGAAGCTGGTATATATTTATGCAGTGGTTTATCGATTACAAAAATGCAGTGGTATATCCATTTCCCTTGCGTGATTTGCTTGACCGGCAGATACCGGACGTCAAGGAAGTTCTGCAAACACTGAAAACACGCGCGTGATTTCCTTGACAAATCACGCATAGTGTAGCCTGGGCTTTAACCCGCGCCCCGCTGGGGTGGTGGTAACTTTTACCCCCCATCGCCCTCCCGAATTTCCTGAATAACTTGAAAACTATGACAGATAACGACTTCAACCTTTCAGTACATTATGCGGCATTAATTGTACGTCTTCTCATCAAATTTCACTGAAATTGAGGTGATATTGTGGGAGATCATGACGTTTTAATGACGTCATGTTATGCCATTTTTTGTGTGAAAAAAACGACAAATGTTTGACAATCCCAGAAAATCGAATTTTAAAGCGAATTGAAAATACAAGCTTTAAAATAAAGGAAATGACATTCACTTCAAATGGCTATCTCGGATTTTCCAACTTTTTGGTTTTTGACCCCTGAAGATAAAAATAAAATCAGAAAACTTTCCTCAAATTTTTGTGTTAAAGATATAAAAAAACGGAATATATATGATAGAACCAAGTATGGACGATACCCAAACCACATTGCAATGCAATATCTTTATGTGTTACTGACTTATGGCTCCCTAAGTATAAGTAACTCATGACGTCATTTTGTAAAGATACGTTTTTGTTTGCTTCTATGGACCAGAAACAGATAAATAAATTCCAATGCTGTATTTCTGAGACAAATCTGGTCTAGAAACATGCCTTTTTTATTTAGATTAATCAATTTCAAATTTTGTGACCTGACCTTGACCTTAACCCGCGCACTGCAGGGTGGGGGGGGGGGGGTGATTTCCGCCACCCCTCAGGTTTTTCTCGGATAGCGAAAAAACAGCGTCGCGCAGCGCCGCCGGGTTTTAACACACCTGTTAAGACATCAATTGCGCACACTTTGAGAAAAAAATAACCTCTGGTTATCTCAAGTCAGGTCACCAGACCAGGTCAAGTGACCCCACCTCCAAAAATGTTTGCAGTTGTGCCAAAGCCAGAGTTTCTCACCGACCAGTTTGAAACTTACAGGATGCCATGAGGACATAAGTACTTACAATTCGTATATCTCGGAATTTTGATATCAGTGACCTAAGGTCAGGTCAATTTCGTAACCTCTCCATAATAAGTCAATGGGTAAAATATACCAATGCTTCCTATTTCAAGGATGTGCATGATATTAGTCCAATTACTTCTGGATCATGTTATTATGGGATATTCTTGATGATCCAAGGGTAAGTTTTGTTCAGTGACCCCTATGGGGTCATTTGAGGTCATGCGAGGTCACCATCACTTTTGTGTCAATAACTCCCGACATAATGAAGATATAAAAGTAAAACAGACAGCAATGTGTTTGTCTCAGACACGTCTTCCCATATGCAACATGCCGTACTTGGGTCATCACTTGACCTTGACCTGAGGTCAAATGTTTAATTGGACTTAAGAAGATCACCATGTCTATCATTTGAAGCGCCTTGACGAGATAAACACAATGGCGTAAACAGTTTTCCGTTATCTTTATTAATTAAAAATTCATAGCGAAAAACGATTTTGCAAAAAACAGCGGTTTTTCTTTTTTGACCTCTGGAGCCTCAAATATTGACCTGAGATCAATTTTGAGGACACCATGTCGATTAAAAATTTCACTGGCTGGCGTTTGCTTTTATTCGTTTGTTTGTAACTAGCATAGTTTCCGAGATATATGGTAATTTCTGGAGCGATGTCCTAAAACAGGAAAAAAATGAAACATTTAACCTTTGATGACCTCTATAATTAATAAACTAAAAAACATGACCTTTTCCTCGAAAATGTGAAAATCCAATGTTATCCAAATGTTATTATTATGTTGTAATATTTCGGCCACAGGCCTTTATCAAACAGTAAAACATTTCGACGAAATATTACAACATAATAATAACATTTGGAGAACATTGGATTTTCACATTTTCGAGGAAAAGGTCATGTTTTTTAGTTTTTTAGTTTATTAATTATATCAAATATGTTCCTCGCACAAGCACTAAACTCTATAAAGTACTTTGATGACCTCTGGTCACCTCAATTTTGACCTGATCTAAAACAATACTGAAATACTTTCGATATGACTTGTATCAAGCTATCAAATGCCGTTTTCCGCTTGTCGCTACGTAGCTTAGTTTTTCGAGATCTCACGGGGGGAAATCAACCCCCCTGCAGTTCGTGTACGGCGCAAGTACTGCAGTGCGTGGGTAAAGCTTTCTTTAAAGTTAAAAATAAATAAATGTAAAGTTGTAAAATGGCTGCTACAATCGAATTATACGTGTAAAATAACCCATACAACATGTGTTGCATGACTTTTGTAGACCTCTTGCCAATATTGACCTTTTTTACCTTTGCTTACAATTTCATTTTCGCTTATACGGGAGATGCAATATACCTTTGAGAACACCTAGTGAGATAATAGTCGCAATCTAAGGCTTTGAATGGAAAGTAGGGCCCAAAAACTCATACCTCAGTTTTGACCTTTGACCTGACCGTAACCTTACATATGACCTTGAACACCAAATTTTAAGCATTCTTTAGATTCATCTCCTTGCGACCTTTCGATCGTCGCCTTCCGCGTCTCGTTACGGTCATTGATTCGGAAGATACGATGGGGGTAAAATTTACCCCCCCAACAATTCAACAATAATGCAAATAATTCCAATTACGACGAAACAATGTACAGCCACATTAAAATGTAATTATTTAACTATTATGGCCATTAGAAATGAACCCAAATTGCTGAAGTCTAAATAGTTAGGCACTGGAATAAATCTACGCAAGGAAAAATAGAATGCTTTAATGATTTACGACTTTGAAGAACTTCTTAACGATACACGCACTATAAGTGTGCTTTTTGCCGAACTCTCCCGATTCGACTGCAGTGATTTCAGTTTTCATGAGCTGTCTATTGCTTTTCTCCGTTTGTTCTTAGTTATCATAGTGCCGAAATATTTGGGGGTGTTCCTAGCGAAGTCCTAAAACTGGAAAATCTGACCTGATGACCTCTGATGCCCTCAATATTAACCTGAGCCAAATAATATATGAAGTAACTTCGAATGTACTTGTCAAGAGCTTTCAAACGTTTTTTTGCGAGCCTCTCTAGCCCTTTTAGTTTTCAAGTTAGAGGGGGGGGGGGGGGTAATTCCCCCCCCCCCCACCAGGGCGAAGTAGTCTCAGAGGCCCACCGGGGTGCGGGTTAAGCATGCGGAAGGGCCTCTCTTAAGCACACAGGGGCTTCCTTTGTGTTCTGACGGGCCCTCCTTTAAGCTCAGAGGGGCCTCCTTTAACACGCGCCCTGTGGGGGGGGGGGGATCCGCCCACCAAGTTTTTTTCTCGAGGATATCAGAAAAACGGCGGCACGCAGCGCCGCTGGTTTTTTGGATACCTGTTCGGATTTCAACTACCCACATTACGTGCAATTCTTGACTTCAAGTCATCTCAGGTCAGGTCACCAGACCAGGTCACGTGATACTGATGACCCCACCTCCAAACGTTTGCGGTCGTACCACAGCCACAGTTTTAGGCCGATGGGTTTCAAACTTGCAGGACTTCATAAGGTCATAGGTACCTACATTTGTTTTTACTCTGATTTGTTTATATCGGTGACCTAAGGTCGGGCCAATTTCGTGACCTCCCCATTGACCTCCCCATAGCGAGCGGCGCCTGATTTAAGTGCCTGTGAGCGCTTGTGCGCCAATCGCAAACATGTACGTCCGATGTGTAAAGCGAAAATGAAATAAAAATGTATCTCTCTCTCTCTCATTGTAAGTCAACGGGAAAATATTAAAATGCTTCCAATTCTGAGGATACGCATGATATCAGTCCAATTCCATCTGGATCATGTTATCATAGGCCATTAATTGATGATCCATGCGCAATTTTCGTTCAGTGTCAGCCGAGGTCTACAGGGTCAGCTACAGGGTCAGCCGAGGTCATCTGAGGTCAACTACGCTTTTTTTTATTCAATAACTCGACATAATGAAGATATATAAGTGAAACCGGTACCAATGTGTTTGTGTCATCGAGACACGTCTCCCAATATGCAACATGACCAACTTGGGTCACCACTTGACTTCATCCTGAGGTCAAATGTATAAGTTGACCTTAACTGGTCAAAAAAATATGATTATAAGGGCCTCAACGAGACGAACACGATGGCGTCAAAATAATTGCCTTATCCTGTATTAGGGTAAAAAGTTATTTGTGAAAACTGTTTTGCTCTAAACAGCCTTTTTGACCTTTGATGACCTCTGGAGCCCTAACTATTGACCCGATATAAAATTTGAGGACACCATGGCCATTGCACATTTAATTGCTTTTTCCGTTTGTTCCTAGGTATCATAGTTCTTGAGATATTTGGGGGGTTTCTGGAGCAAAGTGCTAAAATTGGAAAATTGTATAATTTGACCCCATATGACCTTGAAGATATTGACCTAGGGTCATTCAAATTTCGCAAACAGAGTTCCCTACAGAACCTCCCTACCCTACAAATTGCGTTATTGTAGCTCTTATGGTGTGCGGAATCCCCCCCCCCCCCTCCAAGGCGTTTAATTATCAGAGGCCCTCCAGGGCGCGTGTTAAGCACATATGGCCTCTTTTAAGCACAGAGGGGCCTCCTTCAAGCACAGAGGGGCCTCCTTCAAGCACAGAGGGGCCGCCTTTAAGCACAGAGGGGCCTCCTTTAAGCACAGAGGGGCCTCCTTTAAGCACATGAAGCCTCCTTTAAGCACAGGGGGCCTCCTTTAAGCACAGAGGGGTCTCCTTCAAACACAGAGGGCCTCCTTCAATAACATGGGGCCTCCTTTAAGCACAGAGAAGCCTCCTTTACGCACAGAGGGGCCTCCTGTAAGCACAAGGGGCCTCCTTTAAGCACAGGGTCCTCCTTTAAGCGCAGAGTGGCCTGCTTTAAGCGCAGAGTGGCCTGCTTTAAGCGCAGAGTGGCCTCCTTCAAGCACAGGGTGGCTCCTTTAAGCATAGAGGGACATAGAGGGAGCACTTGCACTTGCACCCCCAATGTTGAATGTTGCATCCCCAATGTTCTTTTTGCATCCCCAATGTTTATTTTATAAGGAGGCCCCCTTAGAAAAAGAGGTCCCTACGGGAGGACAGGAGGCCCTTCTGTGCTTGAAGGAGGCCTATCTGCGCTTAAAGGAGGCCCCCTGAGCTTAAAGGAGGTCCCTCTGTGCCTAAAGGAGGCCCCTGTGCTTGAAGGAGGCCCCGCTGTGCTTAAAGGAGGCCCCGTGCTTAAAATTTGAGGACACCATGGCCATTGCACATTTCATTGCGGAAAAGCAATGAAATGTGCAATGGCCATGGTGTCCTCAAATTTTTAAGCACGGGGCCTCCTTTAAGCACAGAGGGGCCTCCTTTAAGCACAGGGGCTCATTTAAGCGCAGAGTGCCTCCTTCAAGCACATGGGGCCTCCTTTAAGCACAGAGGGGCCTCCTTCAATCACAGGGGCCTCCTTTAGGCACAGAGAGGCCTCCTTTAAGCTCAGGGGGGCCTCCTTTAAGCGCAGATAGGCCTCCTTCAAGCACAGAAGGGCCTCCTGTCCTCCCGTAGGGACCTCTTTTTCTAAGGGGGTCTCCTTATAAAATAAACATTGGGGATGCAAAAAGAACATTGGGGATGCAACATTCAACATTGGGGGTGCAAGTGCATCCTCAAAAGTATACAAAGTTTCACCCCTGCTTCGAGCCACAGATCAACCCCATAGCAGAACGTTTCAAGTTCCGCCAGCGGCGCCAGAGAGAAGGTGAGAGCACAGCAGATTTTGTTGCTGACCTCAGAGGCCTGGCTGCTAACTGTGCCTTTCGCAACATGGCCGACGAAATGATTAGAGATCAGGTGGTGGAAGCTACAATCCATGATAGATTGAGAGAAAGATTCCTCCAAGATTCCAGGCTGACACTTGCCTCAGTCCTGTCAGTGTCTGAGGCCTATGAAAGGTCGAGGCAGGAGGCAAGAAGCATGACTGCACCAGATCAAGAAGAGGTCACTGCCAACCATCTGCGGCAGAGGCAGGGACCAGGGCCGGCTTCAAGGCCAAAGGGCCCAGGACAGCAGCGCAGCAGGACTCAGCCAGCTGCAGGGGCTCGTCCGACCCCAAGACAGGGTCAACAGCAGGGAGTGAGAGGACTGGGTGGACCACCTAGTGGACAACCTGGAGCGGACTTCAGGTGTTTTTGCTGTGGCATGGCAGGTAACCACTACCCTCGGGATCCAGTGTGCCCAGCAAAGGGTAAAACTTGCCACAAATGTGGCAAGCAGAACCATCTGGCCAGTGTGTGCAAGGGCCCCAGGTCAGTCCGTGCTGTCAGCATAATGTCAATTAAACCTAAGCTCCCTCAGAGCATGAGTCTGACAAAGGATGTAGAGCTGGAGGGTGGAAAACATGTGCTGTTCCTGGTGGACACAGGATCACCAGTGACTCTTGTGCCCCAAAGTGTGCTGAGTTTGAACACCAAGCTGCGTATGGTGGACAAGAAGCTGTGTGGGTATGGGGGCACTGAGCTCAATGTTCTAGGCATTGCTGATGTGTGTGTGCCTCAACTGCACCAAAGTGTGCCCATGTATGTAGTGCCTAAGGTTACACCGAGCATGGGGTTGGACCTGATGGGTATGCTGGGGGTTAATGTGGTGAACGGGGAGGTGTGCACCCTGAATCCTAAATCCATTGACTCAAAACCCGCAATGGACAGTTATGTCCATAAAGTGACCTTGTACCCCACAGTTCGGCCAGTTCAACAGTCTCTGCGCAGGCTGCCCTTCTCCGTCAGAGACGAGGTGTCCAGCAAACTGGCAGAGATGGAGGCTGAGGCATCATCGAGCGGGTGGACGCCAGTCCATGGGTCTCTCCCATCGTGGTCAGCCGAAAGAGAAACGGCAAGGTGAGGCTGTGCCTGGACCTGAGACAGGTGAACAGGGCAGTGGTCACAGATGGATACCCCTTGCCACACATGGATGAGTTGCTTCACTCCCTTCAGGGAAGCAGCATTTACACCATCCTAGACCTCAAGGAGGCATATCATCAGGTGGAGCTCCATCCAGACTCCAGAGACTTGACTGCCTTCATAACCCATGAGGGACTGTTCCGATACTGTCGGGTGCCCATGGGTCTCGCCTCCAGTGGTCCATGCTTCCAGCGAATCATGGAGGATATGTTGAACGGCATCAAAGGTGTCACAGTCTACCTGGATGATGTTGTGATACATGGTGCTACAAAAGCAGAGCATGACCGGGCACTAAAGCAGGTGGAGGCTCTTTTCCATCTTCACAGGGTGCAGGTCAACGAGGAGAAGTGCAGGAGGTCACAATCCATGATCACCTTCCTGGGACTGAAGGTGTCATCTGGCAAGCTGGAGGTGGACCCAGAGAGGGTGCGGCCTCTGCTGGAGATGCCAGATCCAAAATCCCAGAAGGAGCTCCGCTCTCTCCTCGGCTCGCTGGGCTTCTATGCCAGGTTTGTGCCTCACTGCACTGATAAAACTGTAGTACTCAGGGAAGCACTGACAGCTGAGGTCTGGCAGTGGGGGGAACCTCAGGCCAGAGCAGTAGAACAGCTCAAAGAGGAGATTAAGAAGGCTGGCAGTCTTGCTCTGTATGATCCTTCGCTCCGCACTGTGGTAACCACAGATGCATCTGACGTAGGCTGTGGAGCCTACCTAAGTCAGCTCAGAGCTGATGGAGAGGAGGTAGTAGTTGCCTACACCTCCAAAAAGTTCACTCAGGCTGAGTTGAACTACTCTGTGGTTGAGAAAGAGGCCCTGGGATGTGTATATGCAGTGGAAAAGTGGCGCCCATTCCTCTGGGGCAGACACTTTGTGCTCAGAACTGACAACCAGGCTCTAACCAGTGTGTTCGGCCTGAAGGGTTCCAACCGGGTCGGAAGGAGGATCGCTCGTTGGGAAATGCGTCTGCTTGACTACTCCTTCGAGATTGTACATATCCGCACTGAGCAGAACCCGGTGGCTGATGGTCTGTCACGCATGCCGGTGACAGATGACCACTGGGAGGATGATGATGCAGTAGAGGTCGCTGTTGTCTCATCAGAGCAGACGAGCGCAGTGTCCGAGAGTGAGCTGCGCCAGGCGTCGGCTTCCGACGCTGTTCTGGTGCGTGTTCGTACATGCTTAGAGGCAGCACGGTGGAGTGGGGAAACGAAAGCGGACCCCGCCATGCGGCCGTTCTACCAGGTACGTGCTGAGCTTTCGTGTCATGACGAACTGCTTTTCAGGGGTGATAGGTGTATCGCCCCGACGGACCTGCGCGCCCAGCTCTTGGAGCTGGCGCACGAGACGCACCCTGGTGTCGTACGGACGAAGCAGCGGCTCAGAGAGCATTACTGGTGGCCCAGGATGGACGGGCCAGTCGAGACTGCTGCGGAACTGTGCTTTGTGCAGCGCTCACAGTAAGTCTCCCAAGCCGTGCAGGCCGCCGGTCCAGCGGGTAGCGATGCCGTCGGCCCCGTGGACTAAAGTGGTCATCGACGCTATCGGACCACTGAAGGGACCAGCAGCTGAGCGCTTCGGGCTTGTGCTGGTGGATGCCTTCAGTAGGTGGCCCGAGGTGGCGTTCATGTCTGAAGTGACGTCATCCTCGGTGATCGAGTTTTTGCAGGCGGTGTTCGGCAGGGAAGGCATCCCTCAGGAACTGCTGTGTGACAACGGGTCGGTGTTCACCTCTCGTCAGTTCCAGAACTTCTGTGTAGCTCAGGGCATCAAGCTGATCCACAGCTCACCCTACTCTCCACAGACCTGCGGGCTGGTTGAAAGGTTCAACCGGACGGTCAAGGACGCGGTCGAGTCTGCTCGCATCGCAGGACAGCCACGAGCTCCATACGTAAGACCATTCTTGCAAACCTATCGAGCTACGATCCATCCGGCGACTGGAATGTCTCCATTCAAGGTGATGCGTGGGCGTGACATGCGCACCAAGCTGGGCGCGCCCGGGGCTGGCGATGAGCTCCACTCAGAGGACCGGGAAGAGGCCAGGTCGCACTTTCAGGTGTACCAGGACCGGTATCTCGCTAGGTGCAACGAGCGCACGGGAGAGTTGCCGAAGTGGAAGCCAGGGGACGTGGTGCGCGTCAGGGCTCCGTTCGGCTGGAAGCGGCGGTTCGGTCCTCCGCTCCGCATTGCAGCGCAGCTGGGACCGGTGAGCTACAGGTTGTCTGACGGGCAAAAAGTTCATGCGCGTCGCCTGTCAGCAGCCAATGTAGGTTGGTCGAAGCTGGCCGAAGACGATGAGGACATCTGGTATTCGGCGCAGGAGCAGGATAGGGCCGTACCTGATCCTATCCAATCCATCCCGGTGCAACCAACCACTCCCTGTCTTCCTCAGGGAAGGAGCATGCGGGTACGCCGAGTGCCGGACCGTTATAGTCCGTAGACTGTAAATACCATGTACCTATCGAAGTGTTCTGGTATAGGTGACGCCACTGTACAATCCAATGCGGACGTTTGTGCAGTTAGACGTGAACCGATATGTATAGATGGCGCTGTGTCATACTCGAATGTACATCGTTCTGAACTGAACCAAGTGTTGCGACATAATGCGGTGAATCCTTTGCGGAAGGGGAATGTGTTGTGTCGTGCGTACTGTTGTACAAATTAGTGGTTTCTTCCTAGTAGCGAATGAGTTTCTGTACGCGACGGTGCTGGAAATGGAGATACCGGGAACGCGACAGGGACGCTTTCTTCTGGCAATACACAGTGACATGGAGCGGACGTGCGTCTGAAGCTCCGGCACAACAGTGCCGTAAGTATTTATTTTCGTCATTCGTACAAGTGCAGAATATGGTGCATTTGCAAATGTAAGCGTGCGAAAGTAGAGACTGTCATGTAAGCTTGGAATAAGCATGATTTTATAATTTAGCCTTGATAAGCAGAGACCGCTAAACAGCATATATGTGGTATTAAAGATTCAGTTGGTTAGGTTAGGTCAGGTTTGGTTATATTAAGTTAGGTTAGTTATACGGAAGAAATATTAGAGAACCAAGTATGGACGATGCCCACACCGAATTTCAAAGCAATATCTATATGTGGCACTTCCTTGTCTACCAAAAAATATACGCATGACGCTCTCACTAAACCTCCGTTCCTGGCGGAGCGCAGGACTTGTATTTGAGACCGAAGTTCGGCCGCGCAGCGGCCGCTACCACGATGTGACTTTACTGGATACATATCTGACGCATTTCACACACAAAACAACCCACGTTTTTTACATTTCAGTGGTAATGGCGGAGTCGTTGCGGTCGGCTGAGGCGATTGACGGGTGATACAAATTATTATTGTCAGGTAAGTACTGAGAATGTCCCTGTTTTGAGTGCAGTTATGATGAAATCAGACGTGTATAATTAGTATACAATATTCAATTTTCCTATAAAAAGGTGTGCAAAAGCGGAATACGACCCGTCATTGTGTTCTGTGCAGGAGAAGACACAATTTCACAATGTTTGTTTGTATTTCACTCGCCAGAATTGTCTGAAACGATTGTGCTGCCAAATGACAGCGTAAAGATGTTCTCTATAGCTCCCTATAGCTCAATAATGACGTCATCATCCCAAATTTTGAAACTTAATTTGTATAAAGTTGAGTGAATTTTTCGAGAGGAAAATATATCACCATCGTTTTCAGCAGCACTTCATATTTTCGACTGCAACCAGCGTATATTTGACAGCTTTCAGAAAGGTGAAACATTCCCTAAGGGAATATAACACATAACACTAGTTGTTAACTGAGATAGCCAGATTGTCGGGAGTACTGAGAAATCTCCAAATGCGATTTTTTTCCTTCCAAAACGACCTAGGTGCTGAGTTTCAACGCAAAACCGTTGGGTTTACTTGGTAGTATTTTAAATGGACAAATATCGTGACGTTTCGCATACGTCACCACTACTCCAGTGATTTCTATCGCACTTAGTTTTCGCTATTTGAACCGACCGCCACCGAAACGTATCATGTATTTGGCAACATAATTGCAAGGGAGGCCCGTTCCTCGTCTGGCGTAGCCATTGGTTCAATATCCGCTTCACGAAGCTGATTCGTCTAGATTGCGCTATTGTCGATGTTGTGGTCCAAGGCAAACACGACACATATGAAACATGTGACTAGGTTTTAAGTACATAATTTGGTCAATTTTGAACCGATTTCCAATTTAAAATTACAAAAAGGATGCTTAGTTGAAAATGCGTATTTTGTATGGATGTACC
Source organism: Chirona hameri (assembly GCA_036785665.1). Taxonomy (NCBI): domain Eukaryota; kingdom Metazoa; phylum Arthropoda; class Thecostraca; order Balanomorpha; family Balanidae; genus Chirona; species Chirona hameri. The sequence continues at coordinate 4,765 of JAXIVJ010003389.1, read as the reverse complement.
TGCAATATATCGATTGCATTTTGGCAATGTTTGTTTTTGGATGATGTTGACTTCCGTTAAAGGGAATGTTTCACTTTTCTGAAAGTTGTCAAATATACGCAGGTTGTAGTAGAAAATATGAAGTAAGTGCTGATGAAAACGATGGTGATATTTTTTCACTTGAAAATTCACTTAACTTTATACAAATTTAGTTTTTAGATTTGAGCGAATTACGTCATTATTGAGCTTTAGACCGCCGCTGTTTGACTGACAAAGTGGGATTGGCTGAAACAGTGTCCGTCAGCCAATCAGCGGCTGCCTGGAGTCATTTTGAAAATGGTAAATTAAATTGCTTAAAAACGGTTAAGTTTTGGGAAAAACGACCTTAGTAGTTTAGACATGACAATACCGGCCCAAGATAATGGCTATCTCAGCTTAAAACTAATACAAAGGTGAACCATTCCCTTTAACCCTCGCCCTACGGGAGCTTTTTTCACCTTCACCCTACGGGGGGGGGGGCCTTAAAGGCCCCCTGTTACCTTCCAAACCAAGCAACTTAGAGCAATTCGGTAAGAACCAGCATGTTGCCTGTCATGAGAGGAATCTAACAGTATTTGATTTTTAGGTTTCAGATCAACGGATGACCTTCCAGGTCAAGTGAATGACCTCGGATTTACCGCGTCCAAAACAGCGATTTTGCTCTTCAGAAAACTTCAAAATGATAAATTAATCAATGTAAATAAAAAGGCATGTTCCTAGATCAGTTTTGGCTCAGAAATACAGAAAAGGTAATTATTTGTTCGTATCTTGTCAACAAAAGTAAAACAAATTTATTAAAAAAATGACGTCATCAGTTTCTTACACTTAGGGAGCCATCACTCAGTCAGAAATGAAGATATTGCTTTGCAATTTGGTATGGGTATTGTCCATGCTCAGTTCTCTCACATATATTCCAGTTTTTCCAACATCTTTGAAAATTTTGATTTTGTGGGGATTTAAAACAAAAGTTTGTTTTAATTTTAGGGGTCAAAAACCCAAAATGTTGAAAATCCGAGATTGCCATTTTAAAGAGAATGCAATTTTGTATCTTTGGACAATTGAGTTTACAATTGCCTATACAACTCGGTTTTCTACTATTTTTCAAATATTTATCGTTTTTCCACCAACATGATGTCATCAAAACATGATTACTACCCAAACTACTCTACTAATTTCAACTACATTTTTACAGCTTACGTATAATTGTTGTAAACTCAACTACCGAAAATTTTAGCAAGATGCGCCGCATGTGTACAAATTTATTCAAGAAAAAGGTCAGGGGCCTGCCAGCCCCCCCCCGTAGGGCGAGGGTTAAGTTGTCGCCGGGGGCGTAACCACGAGCTCAAAGTTACTGGGTACACTGGCTGACCACAAACGCTTAGTAGTCCTAAAAATACCCTTTCCAAAAAACTACAAAATACACGAACTTAAGCCACTTCAGTTTCTAGTGCTGAGTTTGTTTACGTTTTCTATTTAACTTCGCTTAATTTTAACTATATTTTTACAGCTGCATCATTGGGAACTGATGGTCTGTCGCGTCTCCCTAATGCCGATGGCACAGCCTACATCAAAGCCTTATGTTGTAGTTGCGCCCATAACAGGCGCCCGGCTCTAGCGGCAGCAGGGGCGCTTACAGGGGCGCCACGTCAACAAATGGTACTTCATAAATTGGCGTTGGGGGCGACATCACACGGTATTTGCTTGTACGGGCGCTTATTGTCCGGTTTAGAGGGCTCCAGTTCCGTTCCATGGGGTGGCATTTTCCTCTATAGGGGCGCCTAATGTCTAACTTTCAGGGCACCTTTCCTGTTCCTAGGGCGCGGTTTACTTCTACAAATGCTCATGGCCCAATGCCCAAGTGCGCCTGTACTGTCGGCGGGGGGGGGGGGGGGGAATTGCATCTTAACCCTCGCCCTACGGGAGCTTTTTTCACCTTCGCCCTACGGGGGGGGGGGGCTGACAGCCCCCTGTTAACTTCCCAACAAAGCAACTTAGAGCAATGCAGTAAGAACCAGCATGTTGCCTGTCATGAGACGAATCTAACAGTATGCGATTTTTAGTTTTCAGGTCAACGAGTGACCTTCCAGGTCAAGTGAATGACCTCGGACTTACCACGCCCAGTACAGCGATTTTGCTCTTCAGAAAACCTCAAAATTATACATTGATAAATGTAAATAAAAAAGCATGTTCCTAGACCAGTTTTGGCTCAGAAATACAGAACAGGTAACTATTTGTTCGTATTTTGTCAAAAAAGTCAAAAAAGTTATTAAAAAAATGACGTCATCAGTTTCTTACACTTAGGGAGCCATCACTCAGTCAAAAATGAAGATATTGCTTTGAAATTTGGTATGGGTATTGTCCATAGTCATTTCGCTCACATATATTCCGGTTTTCTAACATCTTTGAAAATTTTGATTTTGTGGGGATTTAATATATTTTATTTATTTTAGGGGTTAAAAACCCAAAATGTTAAAATCCGATTTTGCCATTTTAAAAAGAATGCCATTTTGTATCTTTGGTGAATTGCGTTTGTAATTTCCTTTAAAACTCTGTTTTCTGTTATTTTTCAAATATTTATCGTTTTTCCACTAACATGACGTCATCAAAACATGATTATCTCCCAAAGTATTCGACCAATGTCAATTTAATTTTTTACAGCATACGTATAATTGTTGAAAAACTTAGCTACCGAAAATTTCAGCAAGAGGGGCCACATGTGTAAAAAGTTATTCAAGAAAAACCTCAGGGGGGGGGGGGGCTGTCAGGCCACTCCCGTAGGGCGAGTGTTAAAGGGAGATGATAATCACCTTTTTCCACAAAAATGGAGTTAGCACCTCAAATCGATAGACCAGGCCAAAATATGATGTAAATTCATCACATTTTGCATATAAACATTTCTACCGAAAGATATTGGCAGTTTCTTACTGATAAGCGATCTACGCTTATATCGGTCGGTACTCAGCAAGTACTCGATAACGAATTCAGTAATTTAGCCTCTCTACGCATTGTTATTTATCATGAAGGTATGCAATATGTTTCATGCACTCTTATCTTTTGCGAATATGTGTCAATTTGTTATGAAAAATCAACAATCATTTGAACAAAGGTGCATTGAAATTGGCAGTTACGCTTGGCACCGGCCGGCCGGTGCCAAGCTAAACTACGGTGACCTATTTAGTGTCGGCGATTTGTTTACAAGTGCCCATTCAACAACGTTGAACAGATTGATGCAAAAGCGCCAGATGTTGCGCTTTCCAATAGTGGAGGGAAAATGCCGATAATTAATTTTCCCAAACTTCGAACTTTTAATTGGGGAATAATTATATTTAATTCTTAAATTTAGATCACAACACTTTAATACAATAACGGTATCAAAATAAGTTGTTGCTAACAAAATCAAAAGGTGATTATCTCCCTTTAACCCTATTCCCTGCGGGGTCATATTCTGCCCCTCCCGGCGTTTTTTTCTCACTTGCCGCTTCTAAACCGTTAGGCCTAGAGTCCTGAAACTGTGTGACTTTTCCCAAAATTGAATGGCGCGTGTTGTGTCAAAGTTTTGCAAAAATCAGTATACAGAGGCGGTTCCAGGCTCCTGTTTTGGGGAGGGTGTTACGAATGCGGTTTTGCGGTGAATACTTCCTTCGTGGGTTGCAATGCAATAAATGCGTCAGAAACACTTTCAATTCAATATGCATCATAGATACTGGGATGGTACATATTTGTATAGCAGAGGCGCACTCAGGATAAAAAAATGTGAGGCGATACCCACCCTCAAATTAGGTCCAACTTCAAATTAGTAAGATGATAAAAGCGTTACGCGCATGGTCCCCCCATGTTTTTTCTTCTCCTGGATCCGCCTATGCGCAATATATCAAATTTAACAAATTACAGCATATAATGCCCACATGTGACGTTAATGTCGTCCCAAACAATCACGAACAGCACATATTTTTTATCAGAAAATCCCCCCATTTTACATTCCCTGAATACGCCTATTTTTTTCTTCTTTTGATATATTAAAGGCCAGTACATTTGAAGCTCAAAAACGTTTGGGGCATGAAAATCGGTCTAGCCACATGGCTGCAATGACCTTTCAAAAACACCCAAAAATAGGATTTTTTGCCCTCTGGCCCCCTATTTTTGAACAAGCAAAAAATGTCGGGTTCCAAAAAGAGAGATCTTGTCATGACGCATCGAATGGCGTTTTGCCCATCGAAATCGACCGAGCGGTTCTCGAGATCTCTGGTGGTGGTCTCGAGGGGGAGGGGGGGGGGCAGAATCTGCCCCCGCAGGTTAACGTAATTCTGGCCGCCTGCAGGGAATAGGGACTCCTATTCCCTGCGGGCGGCTAGAATTATGTTAACCTGCGGGAGGGGGGCAGATTCTGCCCACCCCTCCACATATATCTCGAGAACCGCTCGATCGATTTCGATGAGGAAAGCGCCATTCGATTCGTGATCACAAGATCTCTCTTTTTGGACCCCCGACATTTCTTTTTTCTTCAAAAATGGGGGGCCAGGGGGCAAAAAATGCGAACATTTTTGGGTCTTTTTTGAAAGGTCATTGCGGCCATGCCGTTTAACCGATTTGCATGCCCTAAACGTTTGTGAGCTTCAAATGTACTGGTCTTCAATATATCAAAAGACAAAATAAAACAAAAGATAGGCGAATTCAGATGTAAAATGGAGTGAGTTTATATTAAAAAAAAAATATGTGCTGTTCGTGATTATTTGGGACGACATGAACG
>JAXIVJ010003388.1:90000-92500 GCA_036785665.1 Chirona hameri | reverse complement strand
CCCGGAGGCGGTGTGGTATGCCCGGAGGCGGTGTAGTATGCCCGGAGGCGGTGTTGTATGCCCGGAGGCGGTGTGGTATGCCCGGAGGCGGTACAACACCGCCTCCGGGCATGATGATGATGATGATGATGATGATGTTGCTGATGATGATGTTGCTGATGATGATGTTGCTGATGATGATGTTGCTGATGATGATGTTGCTGATGATGATGTTGTTGATGATGTTGCTGATGATGATGATGATGTTGCTGATGATGTTGCTGATGATGTTGATGATAATGTTGGTGATGATGTTGATGATGATGTTGATGATGTTGATGATGATGTTGATAATGATGTTGATGATGTTGATGATGATGTTAATGTTGATGATGATGTTGATGATGATGTTGCTGATGATGTTGCTGATGATGAAGTGAGACGGTGTGGTATGCCCGGAGGCTGTGTTGTATGCCCGGAGGCGGTGTGGTATGCCCGGAGGCGGTACAACACCGCCTCCGGGCATGATGATGATGATGATGATGATGATGATGATGATGATGATGATGATGATGATGATGATGTTGCTGATGATGATGTTGATGATGATGATGTTGCTGAGGATGATGTTGCGGATGATGTTGCTGATGATGTTGCTGATGATGTTGCTGATGATGAAGTGAGACGGTGTGGTATGCCCGGAGGCTGTGTTGTATACCCGGAGGCGGTGTTATATGCCCGGAGGCGGTGTGGTATGCCCGGAGGCGGTGTAGTATGCCCGGAGGCGGTGTTGTATGCCCGGAGGCGGTGTGGTATGCCCGGAGGCAGTGTAGTATGCCCGGAGGCGGTGTTGTATGCCCGGAGGCGGTGTGGTATGCCCGGAGGCGGTACAACACCGCCTCCGGGCATGATGATGATGATGATGATGATGATGATGATGATGATGATGATGATGATGATGTTGCTGATGATGTTGCTGAGGATGATGTTGCTGATGATGTTGCTGATGATGTTGCTGATGATGACGTGAGACGGTGTGGTATGCCCGGAGGCGGTGTTGTATGCCCGGAGGCGGTGTGGTATGCCCGGAGGCGGTGTTGTATGCCCGGAGGCGGTGTTATATGCCCGGAGGCGGTGTGGTATGCCCGGAGGCGGTGTAGTATGCCCGGAGGCGGTGTTGTATGCCCGGAGGCGGTGTGGTATACCCGGAGGCGGTGTAGTATGCCCGGAGGCAGTGTTGTATGCCCGGAGGCGGTGTGGTATGCCCGGAGGCGGTACAACACCGCCTCCGGGCATGATGATGATGATGATGATGATGATGATGATGATGATGATGATGATGATGATGATGATGTTGCTGATGATGATGTTGCTTATGATGATGTTGCTGAGGATGATGTTGCTGATGATGATGTTGCTGATGAGGATGTTGCTGATGAGGATGTTGCTGATGATGATGTTGCTGATGTTGTTGTTGATGATGTTGCTGATTATGTTGATGATGATGTTGCTGATGATGTTGCTGATGATGTTGATGATGATGTTGATGATGATTTTGATGATGATTTTGATGATGATGTTGATGATGATGTTGATGATGATGTTGATGATGATGTTGATGATGATGTTGATGATGATATTGATGTTGATGATGATGTTGATGATGATGTTGATGATGATGTTGCTGATGATGTTGCTGATGATGTTGATGATGATGTTGCTGGTGATGTTGCTGATGATGTTGCTGATGATGTTGCTGATGATGACGTGAGACGGTGTGGTATGCCCGGAGGCGGTGTTGTATGCCCGGAGGCGGTGTGGTATGCCCGGAGGCGGTGTAGTATGCCCGGAGGCGGTGTTGTATGCCCGGAGGCGGAGTTGTATGCCCGGAGGCGGTGTAGTATGCCCGGAGGCGGTGTTGTATGCCCGGAGGCGGTGTGGTATGCCCGGAGGCGGTACAACACCGCCTCCGGGCATGATGACGATAATGATGATGATGATGATGATGATGATGATGATGATGATGATGTTGCTGATGATGATGTTGCTGATGATGACTGCTGAGGATGATGTTGCTGATGATGTTGCTGATGATGTTGCTGATGATGACGTGAGACGGTGTGGTATGCCCGGAGGCGGTGTTGTATGCCCGGAGGCGGTGTGGTATGCCCGGAGGCGGTGTTGTATGCCCGGAGGCGGTGTTGTATGCCCGGAGGCGGTGTGGTATTCCCGGAGGCGGTGTTGTATGCCCGGAGAGGGTGTTGTATTCCCGGAGGCGGTGTGGTATGCCCGGAGGCGGTGTAGTATGCCCGGAGGCAGTGTTGTATGCCCGGATGCGGTGTGGTATGCCCGGAGGCGGTACAACACCGCCTCCGGGCATGATGATGATTATGATGATGATGATGATGATGATGATGATGATGATGATGATGATGATGATGATGATGATGTTGCTGATGATGATGTTGCTGATGATGATGTTGCTGAGGATGATGTTGCTGATCATGATGTTGCTGATGAT
>JAXIVJ010003388.1:75000-80000 GCA_036785665.1 Chirona hameri | reverse complement strand
TGATGATGTTGATAATGATGTTGATGATGTTGATGATGATGTTAATGTTGATGATGATGTTGATGATGATGTTGATGATGATGTTGCTGATGATGTTGCTGATGATGAAGTGAGACGGTGTGGTATGCCCGGAGGCTGTGTTGTATGCCCGGAGGCGGTGTGGTATGCCCGGAGGCGGTACAACACCGCCTCCGGGCATGATGATGATGATGATGATGATGATGATGATGATGATGATGATGATGATGATGATGATGATGATGATGATGATGATGTTGCTGATGATGATGTTGATGATGATGATGTTGCTGAGGATGATGTTGCGGATGATGTTGCTGATGATGTTGCTGATGATGTTGCTGATGATGAAGTGAGACGGTGTGGTATGCCCGGAGGCTGTGTTGTATACCCGGAGGCGGTGTTATATGCCCGGAGGCGGTGTGGTATGCCCGGAGGCGGTGTAGTATGCCCGGAGGCGGTGTTGTATGCCCGGAGGCGGTGTGGTATGCCCGGAGGCAGTGTAGTATGCCCGGAGGCGGTGTTGTATGCCCGGAGGCGGTGTGGTATGCCCGGAGGCGGTACAACACCGCCTCCGGGCATGATGATGATGATGATGATGATGATGATGATGATGATGATGATGTTGCTGATGATGATGTTGCTGATGATGATGTTGCTGAGGATGATGTTGCTGATGATGTTGCTGATGATGTTGCTGATGATGACGTGAGACGGTGTGGTATGCCCGGAGGCGGTGTTGTATGCCCGGAGGCGGTGTGGTATGCCCGGAGGCGGTGTTGTATGCCCGGAGGCGGTGTTATATGCCCGGAGGCGGTGTGGTATGCCCGGAGGCGGTGTAGTATGCCCGGAGGCGGTGTTGTATGCCCGGAGGCGGTGTGGTATACCCGGAGGCGGTGTAGTATGCCCGGAGGCAGTGTTGTATGCCCGGAGGCGGTGTGGTATGCCCGGAGGCGGTACAACACCGCCTCCGGGCATGATGATGATGATGATGATGATGATGATGATGATGATGATGATGATGATGATGATGATGATGTTGCTGATGATGATGTTGCTTATGATGATGTTGCTGAGGATGATGTTGCTGATGATGATGTTGCTGATGAGGATGTTGCTGATGATGTTGTTGTTGATGATGTTGCTGATTATGTTGATGATGATGTTGCTGATGATGTTGCTGATGATGTTGATGATGATGTTGATGATGATTTTGATGATGATTTTGATGATGATGTTGATGATGATGTTGATGATGATGTTGATGATGATGTTGATGATGATGTTGATGATGATATTGATGTTGATGATGATGTTGATGATGATGTTGATGATGATGTTGATGATGATGTTGCTGATGATGTTGCTGATGATGTTGATGATGATGTTGCTGGTGATGTTGCTGATGATGTTGCTGATGATGTTGCTGATGATGACGTGAGACGGTGTGGTATGCCCGGAGGCGGTGTTGTATGCCCGGAGGCGGTGTGGTATGCCCGGAGGCGGTGTAGTATGCCCGGAGGCGGTGTTGTATGCCCGGAGGCGGAGTTGTATGCCCGGAGGCGGTGTAGTATGCCCGGAGGCGGTGTTGTATGCCCGGAGGCGGTGTGGTATGCCCGGAGGCGGTACAACACCGCCTCCGGGCATGATGACGATAATGATGATGATGATGATGATGATGATGATGATGATGATGATGATGATGTTGCTGATGATGATGTTGCTGATGATGACTTTGCTGAGGATGATGTTGCTGATGATGTTGCTGATGATGTTGCTGATGATGTTGCTGATGATGACGTGAGACGGTGTGGTATGCCCGGAGGCGGTGTTGTATGCCCGGAGGCGGTGTGGTATGCCCGGAGGCGGTGTTGTATGCCCGGAGGCGGTGTTGTATGCCCGGAGGCGGTGTGGTATTCCCGGAGGCGGTGTTGTATGCCCGGAGAGGGTGTTGTATTCCCGGAGGCGGTGTGGTATGCCCGGAGGCGGTGTAGTATGCCCGGAGGCAGTGTTGTATGCCCGGATGCGGTGTGGTATGCCCGGAGGCGGTACAACACCGCCTCCGGGCATGATGATGATTATGATGATGATGATGATGATGATGATGATGATGATGATGATGATGATGTTGCTGATGATGATGTTGCTGATGATGATGTTGCTGAGGATGATGTTGCTGATCATGATGTTGCTGATGATGATGTTGCTGATGATGATGTTGCTGATGATGATGTTGCTGATGATGATGTTGTTGATGATGTTGCTGATGATGTTGCTGATGATGACGTGAGACGGTGTGGTATGCCCGGAGGCGGTGTTGTATGCCCGGAGGCGGTGTGGTATTCCCGGAGGCGGTGTTGTATGCCCGGAGAGGGTGTTGTATTCCCGGAGGCGGTGTGGTATGCCCGGAGGCGGTGTAGTATGCCCGGAGGCGGTGTTGTATGCCCGGAGGCGGTGTTGTATGCCCGGAGGCGGTGTGGTATGCCCGGAGGCGGTGTTGTATGCCCGGAGGCGGTGTTATATGCCCGGAGGCGGTGTTGTATGCCCGGAGGCGGTGTGGTATACCCGGAGGCGGTGTAGTATGCCCGGAGGCAGTGTTGTATGCCCGGAGGCGGTGTGGTATGCCCGGAGGCGGTACAACACCGCCTCCGGGCATGATGATGATGATGATGATGATGATGATGATGATGATGATGATGATGATGTTGCTGATGATGATGTTGCTTATGATGATGTTGCTGAGGATGATGTTGCTGATGAGGATGTTGCTGATGATGATGTTGCTGATGATGTTGTTGTTGATGATGTTGCTGATTATGTTGATGATGATGTTGCTGATGATGTTGCTGATGATGTTGATGATGATGTTGATGATGATGTTGATGATGATTTTGATGATGATGTTGATGATGATGTTGATGATGATGTTGATGATGATGTTGATGATGATGTTGATGATGATGATGATGATGATGATGATGATGATGATGATGATGGTGATGATGATGATGATGATGATGATGATGATGATGATGATGTTGCTGATGATGATGTTGCTGATGATGACTTTGCTGAGGATGATGTTGCTGATGATGTTGCTGATGATGTTGCTGATGATGACGTGAGACGGTGTGGTATGCCCGGAGGCGGTGTTGTATGCCCGGAGGCGGTGTGGTATGCCCGGAGGCGGTGTTGTATGCCCGGAGGCGGTGTTGTATGCCCGGAGGCGGTGTGGTATTCCCGGAGGCGGTGTTGTATGCCCGGAGAGGGTGTTGTATTCCCGGAGGCGGTGTGGTATGCCCGGAGGCGGTGTAGTATGCCCGGAGGCAGTGTTGTATGCCCGGATGCGGTGTGGTATGCCCGGAGGCGGTACAACACCGCCTCCGGGCATGATGATGATTATGATGATGATGATGATGATGATGATGATGATGATGATGATGATGATGTTGCTGATGATGATGTTGCTGATGATGATGTTGCTGAGGATGATGTTGCTGATCATGATGTTGCTGATGATGATGTTGCTGATGATGATGTTGCTGATGATGATGTTGTTGATGATGTTGCTGATGATGTTGCTGATGATGACGTGAGACGGTGTGGTATGCCCGGAGGCGGTGTTGTATGCCCGGAGGCGGTGTGGTATTCCCGGAGGCGGTGTTGTATGCCCGGAGAGGGTGTTGTATTCCCGGAGGCGGTGTGGTATGCCCGGAGGCGGTGTAGTATGCCCGGAGGCGGTGTTGTATGCCCGGAGGCGGTGTTGTATGCCCGGAGGCGGTGTGGTATGCCCGGAGGCGGTGTTGTATGCCCGGAGGCGGTGTTATATGCCCGGAGGCGGTGTTGTATGCCCGGAGGCGGTGTGGTATACCCGGAGGCGGTGTAGTATGCCCGGAGGCAGTGTTGTATGCCCGGAGGCGGTGTGGTATGCCCGGAGGCGGTACAACACCGCCTCCGGGCATGATGATGATGATGATGATGATGATGATGATGATGATGATGATGATGTTGCTGATGATGATGTTGCTTATGATGATGTTGCTGAGGATGATGTTGCTGATGAGGATGTTGCTGATGATGATGTTGCTGATGATGTTGTTGTTGATGATGTTGCTGATTATGTTGATGATGATGTTGCTGATGATGTTGCTGATGATGTTGATGATGATGTTGATGATGATGTTGATGATGATTTTGATGATGATGTTGATGATGATGTTGATGATGATGTTGATGATGATGTTGATGATGATGTTGATGATGATGATGATGATGATGATGATGATGATGATGATGATGGTGATGATGATGATGATGATGATGATGATGATGATGATGATGTTGCTGATGATGATGTTGCTGATGATGACTTTGCTGAGGATGATGTTGCTGATGATGTTGCTGATGATGTTGCTGATGATGACGTGAGACGGTGTGGTATGCCCGGAGGCGGTGTTGTATGCCCGGAGGCGGTGTGGTATGCCCGGAGGCGGTGTTGTATGCCCGGAGGCGGTGTTGTATGCCCGGAGGCGGTGTGGTATTCCCGGAGGCGGTGTTGTATGCCCGGAGAGGGTGTTGTATTCCCGGAGGCGGTGTGGTATGCCCGGAGGCGGTGTAGTATGCCCGGAGGCAGTGTTGTATGCCCGGATGCGGTGTGGTATGCCCGGAGGCGGTACAACACCGCCTCCGGGCATGATGATGATTATGATGATGATGATGATGATGATGATGATGATGATGATGATGATAATGATGTTGCTGATGATGATGTTGCTGAGGATGATGTTGCTGATGATGATGTTGCTGATGATGATGTTGCTGATGATGATGTTGTTGATGATGTTGCTGATGATGTTGCTGATGATGACGTGAGACGGTGTGGTATGCCCGGAGGCGGTGTTGTATGCCCGGAGGCGGTGTGGTATGCCCGGAGGCGGTGTTGTATGCCCGGAGGCGGTGTTATATGCCCGGAGGCGGTGTGG
>JAXIVJ010003388.1:67500-70000 GCA_036785665.1 Chirona hameri | reverse complement strand
GATGTTAATGTTGATGATGATGTTGATGATGATGTTGATGATGATGTTGCTGATGATGTTGCTGATGATGAAGTGAGACGGTGTGGTATGCCCGGAGGCTGTGTTGTATGCCCGGAGGCGGTGTGGTATGCCCGGAGGCGGTACAACACCGCCTCCGGGCATGATGATGATGATGATGATGATGATGATGATGATGATGATGATGATGATGATGATGATGTTGCTGATGATGATGTTGATGATGATGATGTTGCTGAGGATGATGTTGCGGATGATGTTGCTGATGATGTTGCTGATGATGTTGCTGATGATGAAGTGAGACGGTGTGGTATGCCCGGAGGCTGTGTTGTATACCCGGAGGCGGTGTTATATGCCCGGAGGCGGTGTGGTATGCCCGGAGGCGGTGTAGTATGCCCGGAGGCGGTGTTGTATGCCCGGAGGCGGTGTGGTATGCCCGGAGGCAGTGTAGTATGCCCGGAGGCGGTGTTGTATGCCCGGAGGCGGTGTGGTATGCCCGGAGGCGGTACAACACCGCCTCCGGGCATGATGATGATGATGATGATGATGATGATGATGATGATGATGATGATGATGTTGCTGATGATGATGTTGCTGAGGATGATGTTGCTGATGATGTTGCTGATGATGTTGCTGATGATGACGTGAGACGGTGTGGTATGCCCGGAGGCGGTGTTGTATGCCCGGAGGCGGTGTGGTATGCCCGGAGGCGGTGTTGTATGCCCGGAGGCGGTGTTATATGCCCGGAGGCGGTGTGGTATGCCCGGAGGCGGTGTAGTATGCCCGGAGGCGGTGTTGTATGCCCGGAGGCGGTGTGGTATACCCGGAGGCGGTGTAGTATGCCCGGAGGCAGTGTTGTATGCCCGGAGGCGGTGTGGTATGCCCGGAGGCGGTACAACACCGCCTCCGGGCATGATGATGATGATGATGATGATGATGATGATGATGATGATGATGATGATGATGATGATGTTGCTGATGATGATGTTGCTTATGATGATGTTGCTGAGGATGATGTTGCTGATGATGATGTTGCTGATGAGGATGTTGCTGATGATGATGTTGCTGATGATGTTGTTGTTGATGATGTTGCTGATTATGTTGATGATGATGTTGCTGATGATGTTGCTGATGATGTTGATGATGATGTTGATGATGATTTTGATGATGATTTTGATGATGATGTTGATGATGATGTTGATGATGATGTTGATGATGATGTTGATGATGATGTTGATGATGATATTGATGTTGATGATGATGTTGATGATGATGTTGATGATGATGTTGATGATGATGTTGCTGATGATGTTGCTGATGATGTTGCTGATGATGTTGCTGGTGATGTTGCTGATGATGTTGCTGATGATGTTGCTGATGATGACGTGAGACGGTGTGGTATGCCCGGAGGCGGTGTTGTATGCCCGGAGGCGGTGTGGTATGCCCGGAGGCGGTGTAGTATGCCCGGAGGCGGTGTTGTATGCCCGGAGGCGGAGTTGTATGCCCGGAGGCGGTGTAGTATGCCCGGAGGCGGTGTTGTATGCCCGGAGGCGGTGTGGTATGCCCGGAGGCGGTACAACACCGCCTCCGGGCATGATGACGATAATGATGATGATGATGATGATGATGATGATGATGATGATGATGTTGCTGATGATGATGTTGCTGATGATGACTTTGCTGAGGATGATGTTGCTGATGATGTTGCTGATGATGTTGCTGATGATGTTGCTGATGATGACGTGAGACGGTGTGGTATGCCCGGAGGCGGTGTTGTATGCCCGGAGGCGGTGTGGTATGCCCGGAGGCGGTGTTGTATGCCCGGAGGCGGTGTTGTATGCCCGGAGGCGGTGTGGTATTCCCGGAGGCGGTGTTGTATGCCCGGAGAGGGTGTTGTATTCCCGGAGGCGGTGTGGTATGCCCGGAGGCGGTGTAGTATGCCCGGAGGCAGTGTTGTATGCCCGGATGCGGTGTGGTATGCCCGGAGGCGGTACAACACCGCCTCCGGGCATGATGATGATTATGATGATGATGATGATGATGATGATGATGATGATGATGATGATGATGATGTTGCTGATGATGATGTTGCTGATGATGATGTTGCTGATCATGATGTTGCTGATGATGATGTTGCTGATGATGATGTTGCTGATGATGATGTTGCTGATGATGATGTTGTTGATGATGTTGCTGATGATGTTGCTGATGATGACGTGAGACGGTGTGGTATGCCCGGAGGCGGTGTTGTATGCCCGGAGGCGGTGTGGTATTCCCGGAGGCGGTGTTGTATGCCCGGAGAGGGTGTTGTATTCCCGGAGGCGGTGTGGTATGCCCGGAGGCGGTGTAGTATGCCCGGAGGCGGTGTTGTATGCCCGGAGGCGGTGTTGTATGCCCGGAGGCGGTGTGGTATGCCCGGAGGCGGTGTTGTATGCCCGGAGGCGGTGTTATATGCCCGGAGGCGGTGTTGTATGCCCGGAGG
>JAXIVJ010003388.1:55000-57500 GCA_036785665.1 Chirona hameri | reverse complement strand
GCTGATGATGTTGATGATGTTGATGATGATGTTGATGATGATGTTGATGATGATGTTGATGATGATGTTGATGTTGATGATGATGTTGATGATGATGTTGATGAAGATGTTGCTGATGATGTTGCTGATGATGTTGCTGATGATGTTGATGATGATGTTGCTGGTGATGTTGCTGATGATGTTGCTGATGATGTTGCTGATGATGTTGCTGATGATGTTGCTGATGATGACGTGAGACGGTGTGGTATGCCCGGAGGCGGTGTTGTATGCCCGGAGGTGGTGTTGTATGCCCGGAAGCGGTGTGGTATGCCCGGAGGCGGTGTTGTATGCCCGGAGGCGGTGTTGTATGCCCGGAGGCGGTGTAGTATGCCCGGAGGCGGTCTTGTATGCCCGGAGGCGGTGTGGTATGCCCGGAGGCGGTGTAGTATGCCCGGAGGCGGTGTTGTATGCCCGGAGGCGGTGTTGTATGCCCGGAGGCGGTGTAGTATGCCCGGAGGCGGTCTTGTATGCCCGGAGGCGGTGTGGTATGCCCGGAGGCGGTGTAGTATGCCCGGAGGCGGTGTTGTATGCCCGGAGGCGGTGTGGTATGCCCGGAGGCGGTACAACGCCGCCTCCGGGCATGATGATGATGATGATGATGATGATGATGATGTTGCTGATGATGATGTTGCTGATGATGATGTTGCTGAGGATGATGTTGCTGATGATGATGTTGCTGATGAGGATGTTGCTGATGATGATGTTGCTGATGATGATGTTGTTGATGATGTTGCTGATGATGTTGATGATGATGTTGCTGATGATGTTGCTGATGATGTTGATGATAATGTTGGTGATGATGTTGATGATGATGTTGATGATGTTGATGATGATGTTGATAATGATGTTGATGATGTTGATGATGATGTTAATGTTGATGATGATGTTGATGATGATGTTGATGATGATGTTGCTGATGATGTTGCTGATGATGAAGTGAGACGGTGTGGTATGCCCGGAGGCTGTGTTGTATGCCCGGAGGCGGTGTGGTATGCCCGGAGGCGGTACAACACCGCCTCCGGGCATGATGATGATGATGATGATGATGATGATGATGATGATGATGATGATGATGATGATGATGATGATGATGATGTTGCTGATGATGATGTTGATGATGATGATGTTGCTGAGGATGATGTTGCGGATGATGTTGCTGATGATGTTGCTGATGATGTTGCTGATGATGAAGTGAGACGGTGTGGTATGCCCGGAGGCTGTGTTGTATACCCGGAGGCGGTGTTATATGCCCGGAGGCGGTGTGGTATGCCCGGAGGCGGTGTTGTATGCCCGGAGGCGGTGTGGTATGCCCGGAGGCAGTGTAGTATGCCCGGAGGCGGTGTTGTATGCCCGGAGGCGGTGTGGTATGCCCGGAGGCGGTACAACACCGCCTCCGGGCATGATGATGATGATGATGATGATGATGATGATGATGATGATGATGATGATGATGATGATGTTGCTGATGATGATGTTGCTGATGATGATGTTGCTGAGGATGATGTTGCTGATGATGTTGCTGATGATGTTGCTGATGATGACGTGAGACGGTGTGGTATGCCCGGAGGCGGTGTTGTATGCCCGGAGGCGGTGTGGTATGCCCGGAGGCGGTGTTGTATGCCCGGAGGCGGTGTTATATGCCCGGAGGCGGTGTGGTATGCCCGGAGGCGGTGTAGTATGCCCGGAGGCGGTGTTGTATGCCCGGAGGCGGTGTGGTATACCCGGAGGCGGTGTAGTATGCCCGGAGGCAGTGTTGTATGCCCGGAGGCGGTGTGGTATGCCCGGAGGCGGTACAACACCGCCTCCGGGCATGATGATGATGATGATGATGATGATGATGATGATGATGATGATGATGATGATGATGATGATGATGTTGCTGATGATGATGTTGCTTATGATGATGTTGCTGAGGATGATGTTGCTGATGATGATGTTGCTGATGAGGATGTTGCTGATGATGATGTTGCTGATGATGTTGTTGTTGATGATGTTGCTGATTATGTTGATGATGATGTTGCTGATGATGTTGCTGATGATGTTGATGATGATGTTGATGATGATTTTGATGATGATTTTGATGATGATGTTGATGATGATGTTGATGATGATGTTGATGATGATGTTGATGATGATGTTGATGATGATATTGATGTTGATGATGATGTTGATGATGATGTTGATGATGATGTTGATGATGATGTTGCTGATGATGTTGCTGATGATGTTGCTGATGATGTTGATGATGATGTTGCTGGTGATGTTGCTGATGATGTTGCTGATGATGTTGCTGATGATGACGTGAGACGGTGTGGTATGCCCGGAGGCGGTGTTGTATGCCCGGAGGCGGTGTGGTATGCCCGGAGGCGGTGTAGTATGCCCGGAGGCGGTGTTGTATGCCCGGAGGCGGAGTTGTATGCCCGGAGGCGGTGTAGTATGCCCGGAGGCGGTGTTGTATGCC
>JAXIVJ010003388.1:42500-47500 GCA_036785665.1 Chirona hameri | reverse complement strand
TGATGATGTTGCTGATGATGTTGCTGATGATGTTGCTGATGATGACGTGAGACGGTGTGGTATGCCCGGAGGCGGTGTTGTATGCCCGGAGGCGGTGTTGTATGCCCGGAGGCGGTGTGGTATGCCCGGAGGCGGTGTTGTATGCCCGGAGGCGGTGTTGTATGCCCGGAGGCGGTGTGGTATACCCGGAGGCGGTGTAGTATGCCCGGAGGCGGTGTTGTATGCCCGGAGGCGGTGTGGTATGCCCGAAGGCGGTGTAGTATGCCCGGAGGCGGTGTTGTATGCCCGGAGGCGGTGTGGTATGCCCGGAGGCGGTACAACACCGCCTCCGGGCATGATGATGATGATGATGATGATGATGATGATGATGATGATGATGATGATGATGATGATGATGATGATGATGATGATGATGATGATGATGATGATGATGATGATGATGATGATGATGATGATGATGATGATGATGATGATGATGATGATGATGATGATGATGATGATGATGATGATGATGATGATGATGTTACTGATGATGTTGTTGCTGATGATGATGTTGCTGAGGATGATGTTGCTGATGATGTTGCTGATGATGTTGCTGATGATGTTGCTGATGATGACGTGAGACGGTGTGGTATGCCCGGAGGCGGTGTTGTATGCCCGGAGGCGGTGTTATATGCCCGGAGGTGGTGTGGTATGCCCGGAGGCGGTGTAGTATGCCCGGAGGCGGTGTTGTATGCCCGGAGGCGGTGTGGTATGCCCGGAGGCGGTGTAGTATGCCCGGAGGCGGTGTGGTATGCCCGGAGGCGGTACAACACCGCCTCCGGGCATGATGATGATGATGATGATGATGATGATGATGATGATGATGATGATGATGATGATGATGATGATGATGATGATGATGATGATGATGATGATGATGATGATGTTGCTGGTGATGATGTTGCTGATGATGATGTTGCTGAGGATGATGTTGCTGATGATGATGTTGCTGATGAGGATGTTGCTGATGATGATGTTGCTGATGATGATGTTGTTGATGATGTTGATGATGATGTTGATGATGATGTTGCTGATGATGTTGCTGATGATATTGATGATGATGTTGCTGGTGATGTTGCTGATGATGTTGCTGATGATGTTGCTGAAGATGTTGCTGATGATGACGTGAGACGGTGTGGTATGCCCGGAGGCGGTGTTGTATGCCCGGAGGCGGTATTGTATGCCCGGAGGCGGTGTGGTATGCCCGGAGGCGGTGTTGTATGCCCGGAGGCGGTGTTGTATGCCCGGAGGCGGTGTGGTATGCCCGGAGGCGGTGTGGTATGCCCGGAAGCGGTGTTGTATGCCCGGAGGCGGTGTTGTATGCCCGGAGGCGGTGTGGTATGCCCGGAGGCGGTGTAGTATGCCCGGAGGCGGTGTTGTATGCCCGGAGGCGGTGTGGTATGCCCGGCGGCGGTGTAGTATGCCCGGAGGCGGTGTTGTATGCCCGGAGGCGGTGTGGTATGCCCGGAGGCGGTACAACACCGCCTCCGGGCATGATGATGATGATGATGATGATGATGATGATGTTGCTGATGATGATGTTGCTGAGGATGATGTTGCTGATGAGGATGTTGCTGATGAGGATGTTGCTGATGATGATGTTGCTGATGATGATGTTGCTGATGATGATGTTGTTGATGATGTTGTTGATGATGTTGATGATGATGTTGATGATGATGTTGCTGATGATGTTGCTGATGATGTTGATGTTGCTGATGATGATGTTGCTGATGATGATGTTACTGAGGATGATGTTGCTGATGATGATGTTGCTGATGAGGATGTTGCTGATGAGGATGTTGCTGATGATGATGTTGCTGATGATGATGTTGTTGATGATGTTGCTGATGATGTTGATGATGATGTTGCTGATGATGTTGCTGATGATGTTGATGATGATGTTGCTGGTGATGTTGCTGATGATGTTGCTGATGATGTTGCTGATGATGTTGCTGATGATGACGTGATACGGTGTGGTATGCCCGGAGGCGGTGTTGTATGCCCGGAGGCGGTGTTGTATGCCCGGAGGCGGTGTGGTATGCCCGGAGGCGGTGTTGTATGCCCGGAGGCGGTGTTGTATGCCCGGAGGCGGTGTGGTATGCCCGGAGGCGGTGTAGTATGCCCGGAGGCGGTGTTGTATGCCCGGAGGCGGTGTGGTATGCCCGGAGGCGGTGTAGTATGCCCGGAGGCGGTGTTGTATGCCCGGAGGCGGTGTGGTATGCCCGGAGGCGGTACAACACCGCCTCCGGGCATGATGATGATGATGATGATGATGATGATGATGATGATGATGATGATGATGATGTTGCTGATGATGATGTTGCTGATGATGATGTTGCTGAGGATGATGTTGCTGATGATGATGTTGCTGATGAGGATGTTGCTGATGAGGATGTTTCTGATGATGATGTTGCTGATGATGATGTTGTTGATGATGTTGCTGATGATGTTGATGATGATGTTGCTGATGATGTTGCTGATGATGTTGATGATGATGTTGATGATGATGTTGATGATGATGTTGATGATGATGTTGATGATGATGTTGATGATGATGTTGATGTTGATGATGATGTTGATGATGATGTTGATGAAGATGTTGCTGATGATGTTGCTGATGATGTTGCTGATGATGTTGATGATGATGTTGCTGGTGATGTTGCTGATGATGTTGCTGATGATGTTGCTGATGATGTTGCTGATGATGACGTGAGACGGTGTGGTATGCCCGGAGGCGGTGTTGTATGCCCGGAGGTGGTGTTGTATGCCCGGAAGCGGTGTGGTATGCCCGGAGGCGGTGTTGTATGCCCGGAGGCGGTGTTGTATGCCCGGAGGCGGTGTAGTATGCCCGGAGGCGGTCTTGTATGCCCGGAGGCGATGTGGTATGCCCGGAGGCGGTGTAGTATGCCCGGAGGCGGTGTTGTATGCCCGGAGGCGGTGTGGTATGCCCGGAGGCGGTGCAACACCGCCTCCGGGCATGATGATGATGATGATGATGATGATGATGATGTTGCTGATGATGATGTTGCTGATGATGATGTTGCTGAGGATGATGTTGCTGATGATGATGTTGCTGATGAGGATGTTGCTGATGATGATGTTGCTGATGATGATGTTGTTGATGATGTTGCTGATGATGTTGATGATGATGTTGCTGATGATGTTGCTGATGATGTTGATGATAATGTTGGTGATGATGTTGATGATGATGTTGATGATGATGTTGATGATGATGTTGATAATGATGTTGATGATGATGTTGATGATGTTAATGTTGATGATGATGTTGATGATGATGTTGCTGATGATGTTGCTGATGATGAAGTGAGACGGTGTGGTATGCCCGGAGGCTGTGTTGTATGCCCGGAGGCGGTGTGGTATGCCCGGAGGCGGTACAACACCGCCTCCGGGCATGATGATGATGATGATGATGATGATGATGATGATGATGATGATGATGATGATGATGATGATGATGATGATGATGATGATGATGTTGCTGATGATGATGTTGATGATGATGATGTTGCTGAGGATGATGTTGCTGATGATGTTGCTGATGATGTTGCTGATGATGTTGATGATGATGAAGTGAGACGGTGTGGTATGCCCGGAGGCTGTGTTGTATACCCGGAGGCGGTGTTATATGCCCGGAGGCGGTGTGGTATGCCCGGAGGCGGTGTAGTATGCCCGGAGGCGGTGTTGTATGCCCGGAGGCGGTGTGGTATGCCCGGAGGCAGTGTAGTATGCCCGGAGGCGGTGTTGTATGCCCGGAGGCGGTGTGGTATGCCCGGAGGCGGTACAACACCGCCTCCGGGCATGATGATGATGATGATGATGATGATGATGATGATGATGATGATGATGATGATGATGATGTTGCTGATGATGATGTTGCTGATGATGATGATGTTGCTGAGGATGATGTTGCTGATGATGATGTTGCTGATGAGGATGTTGCTGATGATGATGTTGCTGATGATGATGTTGTTGATGATGTTGCTGATGATGTTGATGATGATGTTGCTGATGATGTTGCTGATGATGTTGATGATGATGTTGCTGGTGATGTTGCTGATGATGTTGCTGATGATGTTGCTGATGATGTTGCTGATGATGACGTGAGACGGTGTGGTATGCCCGGAGGCGGTGTTGTATGCCCGGAGGCGGTGTTGTATGCCCGGAGGCGGTGTGGTATGCCCGGAGGCGGTGTTGTATGCCCGGAGGCGGTGTTGTATGCCCGGAGGCGGTGTGGTATACCCGGAGGCGGTGTAGTATGCCCGGAGGCGGTGTTGTATGCCCGGAGGCGGTGTGGTATGCCCGAAGGCGGTGTAGTATGCCCGGAGGCGGTGTTGTATGCCCGGAGGCGGTGTGGTATGCCCGGAGGCGGTACAACACCGCCTCCGGGCATGATGATGATGATGATGATGATGATGATGATGATGATGATGATGATGATGATGATGATGATGATGATGATGATGATGATGATGATGATGATGATGATGATGATGATGATGATGATGATGATGATGATGATGATGATGATGATGATGATGATGATGATGATGATGATGATGTTACTGATGATGTTGTTGCTGATGATGATGTTGCTGAGGATGATGTTGCTGATGATGTTGCTGATGATGTTGCTGATGATGTTGCTGATGATGACGTGAGACGGTGTGGTATGCCCGGAGGCGGTGTTGTATGCCCGGAGGCGGTGTTATATGCCCGGAGGTGGTGTGGTATGCCCGGAGGCGGTGTAGTATGCCCGGAGGCGGTGTTGTATGCCCGGAGGCGGTGTGGTATGCCCGGAGGCGGTGTAGTATGCCCGGAGGCGGTGTGGTATGCCCGGAGGCGGTACAACACCGCCTCCGGGCATGATGATGATGATGATGATGATGATGATGATGATGATGATGATGATGATGATGATGATGATGATGATGATGATG
>JAXIVJ010003388.1:35000-37500 GCA_036785665.1 Chirona hameri | reverse complement strand
GTTGCTGGTGATGTTGCTGATGATGTTGCTGATGATGTTGCTGATGATGACGTGAGACGGTGTGGTATGCCCGGAGGCGGTGTTGTATACCCGGAGGTGGTGTTGTATGCCCGGAGGCGGTGTGGTATGCCCGGAAGCGGTGTTGTATGCCCGGAGGCGGTGTTGTATGCCCGGAGGCGGTGTGGTATGCCCGGAGGCGGTGTAGTATGCCCGGAGGCGGTGTTGTATGCCCGGAGGCGGTGTGGTATGCCCGGCGGCGGTGTAGTATGCCCGGAGGCGGTGTTGTATGCCCGGAGGCGGTGTGGTATGCCCGGAGGCGGTACAACACCGCCTCCGGGCATGATGATGATGATGATGATGATGATGATGATGTTGCTGATGATGATGTTGCTGAGGATGATGTTGCTGATGAGGATGTTGCTGATGAGGATGTTGCTGATGATGATGTTGCTGATGATGATGTTGCTGATGATGATGTTGTTGATGATGTTGTTGATGATGTTGATGATGATGTTGATGATGATGTTGCTGATGATGTTGCTGATGATGTTGATGTTGCTGATGATGATGTTGCTGATGATGATGTTACTGAGGATGATGTTGCTGATGATGATGTTGCTGATGAGGATGTTGCTGATGATGATGTTGCTGATGATGATGTTGCTGATGATGATGTTGTTGATGATGTTGCTGATGATGTTGATGATGATGTTGCTGATGATGTTGCTGATGATGTTGATGATGATGTTGCTGGTGATGTTGCTGATGATGTTGCTGATGATGTTGCTGATGATGTTGCTGATGATGACGTGATACGGTGTGGTATGCCCGGAGGCGGTGTTGTATGCCCGGAGGCGGTGTTGTATGCCCGGAGGCGGTGTGGTATGCCCGGAGGCGGTGTTGTATGCCCGGAGGCGGTGTTGTATGCCCGGAGGCGGTGTGGTATGCCCGGAGGCGGTGTAGTATGCCCGGAGGCGGTGTTGTATGCCCGGAGGCGGTGTGGTATGCCCGGAGGCGGTGTAGTATGCCCGGAGGCGGTGTTGTATGCCCGGAGGCGGTGTGGTATGCCCGGAGGCGGTACAACACCGCCTCCGGGCATGATGATGATGATGATGATGATGATGATGATGATGATGATGATGATGATGATGATGTTGCTGATGATGATGTTGCTGATGATGATGTTGCTGAGGATGATGTTGCTGATGATGATGTTGCTGATGAGGATGTTGCTGATGAGGATGTTTCTGATGATGATGTTGCTGATGATGATGTTGTTGATGATGTTGCTGATGATGTTGATGATGATGTTGCTGATGATGTTGCTGATGATGTTGATGATGATGTTGATGATGATGTTGATGATGATGTTGATGATGATGTTGATGATGATGTTGATGATGATGTTGATGTTGATGATGTTGATGATGATGTTGATGAAGATGTTGCTGATGATGTTGCTGATGATGTTGCTGATGATGTTGATGATGATGTTGCTGGTGATGTTGCTGATGATGTTGCTGATGATGTTGCTGATGATGTTGCTGATGATGACGTGAGACGGTGTGGTATGCCCGGAGGCGGTGTTGTATGCCCGGAGGTGGTGTTGTATGCCCGGAAGCGGTGTGGTATGCCCGGAGGCGGTGTTGTATGCCCGGAGGCGGTGTTGTATGCCCGGAGGCGGTGTAGTATGCCCGGAGGCGGTCTTGTATGCCCGGAGGCGATGTGGTATGCCCGGAGGCGGTGTAGTATGCCCGGAGGCGGTGTTGTATGCCCGGAGGCGGTGTGGTATGCCCGGAGGCGGTGCAACACCGCCTCCGGGCATGATGATGATGATGATGATGATGATGATGATGTTGCTGATGATGATGTTGCTGATGATGATGTTGCTGAGGATGATGTTGCTGATGATGATGTTGCTGATGAGGATGTTGCTGATGATGATGTTGCTGATGATGATGTTGCTGATGATGATGTTGTTGATGATGTTGCTGATGATGTTGATGATGATGTTGCTGATGATGTTGCTGATGATGTTGATGATAATGTTGGTGATGATGTTGATGATGATGTTGATGATGATGTTGATGATGATGTTGATAATGATGTTGATGATGATGTTGATGATGTTAATGTTGATGATGATGTTGATGATGATGTTGCTGATGATGTTGCTGATGATGAAGTGAGACGGTGTGGTATGCCCGGAGGCTGTGTTGTATGCCCGGAGGCGGTGTGGTATGCCCGGAGGCGGTACAACACCGCCTCCGGGCATGATGATGATGATGATGATGATGATGATGATGATGATGATGATGATGATGATGATGATGATGATGATGATGATGATGATGTTGCTGATGATGATGTTGATGATGATGATGTTGCTGAGGATGATGTTGCTGATGATGTTGCTGATGATGTTGCTGATGATGTTGATGATGATGAAGTGAGACGGTGTGGTATGCCCGGAGGCTGTGTTGTATACCCGGAGGCGGTG
>JAXIVJ010003388.1:27500-30000 GCA_036785665.1 Chirona hameri | reverse complement strand
AGGCGGTGTTGTATGCCCGGAGGCGGTGTGGTATGCCCGGAGGCGGTGTTGTATGCCCGGAGGCGGTGTTATATGCCCGGAGGCGGTGTGGTATGCCCGGAGGCGGTGTAGTATGCCCGGAGGCGGTGTTGTATGCCCGGAGGCGGTGTGGTATACCCGGAGGCGGTGTAGTATGCCCGGAGGCAGTGTTGTATGCCCGGAGGCGGTGTGGTATGCCCGGAGGCGGTACAACACCGCCTCCGGGCATGATGATGATGATGATGATGATGATGATGATGATGATGATGATGATGATGATGATGATGATGATGTTGCTGATGATGATGTTGCTTATGATGATGTTGCTGAGGATGATGTTGCTGATGATGATGTTGCTGATGAGGATGTTGCTGATGATGATGTTGCTGATGATGTTGTTGTTGATGATGTTGCTGATTATGTTGATGATGATGTTGCTGATGATGTTGCTGATGATGTTGATGATGATGTTGATGATGATTTTGATGATGATTTTGATGATGATGTTGATGATGATGTTGATGATGATGTTGATGATGATGTTGATGATGATGTTGATGATGATATTGATGTTGATGATGATGTTGATGATGATGTTGATGATGATGTTGATGATGATGTTGCTGATGATGTTGCTGATGATGTTGCTGATGATGTTGATGATGATGTTGCTGGTGATGTTGCTGATGATGTTGCTGATGATGTTGCTGATGATGACGTGAGACGGTGTGGTATGCCCGGAGGCGGTGTTGTATGCCCGGAGGCGGTGTGGTATGCCCGGAGGCGGTGTAGTATGCCCGGAGGCGGTGTTGTATGCCCGGAGGCGGAGTTGTATGCCCGGAGGCGGTGTAGTATGCCCGGAGGCGGTGTTGTATGCCCGGAGGCGGTGTGGTATGCCCGGAGGCGGTACAACACCGCCTCCGGGCATGATGACGATAATGATGATGATGATGATGATGATGATGATGATGATGATGATGATGTTGCTGATGATGATGTTGCTGATGATGACTTTGCTGAGGATGATGTTGCTGATGATGTTGCTGATGATGTTGCTGATGATGTTGCTGATGATGACGTGAGACGGTGTGGTATGCCCGGAGGCGGTGTTGTATGCCCGGAGGCGGTGTGGTATGCCCGGAGGCGGTGTTGTATGCCCGGAGGCGGTGTTGTATGCCCGGAGGCGGTGTGGTATTCCCGGAGGCGGTGTTGTATGCCCGGAGAGGGTGTTGTATTCCCGGAGGCGGTGTGGTATGCCCGGAGGCGGTGTAGTATGCCCGGAGGCAGTGTTGTATGCCCGGATGCGGTGTGGTATGCCCGGAGGCGGTACAACACCGCCTCCGGGCATGATGATGATTATGATGATGATGATGATGATGATGATGATGATGATGATGATGATGATGATGATGATGATGTTGCTGATGATGATGTTGCTGATGATGATGTTGCTGAGGATGATGTTGCTGATCATGATGTTGCTGATGATGATGTTGCTGATGATGATGTTGCTGATGATGATGTTGCTGATGATGATGTTGTTGATGATGTTGCTGATGATGTTGCTGATGATGACGTGAGACGGTGTGGTATGCCCGGAGGCGGTGTTGTATGCCCGGAGGCGGTGTGGTATTCCCGGAGGCGGTGTTGTATGCCCGGAGAGGGTGTTGTATTCCCGGAGGCGGTGTGGTATGCCCGGAGGCGGTGTAGTATGCCCGGAGGCGGTGTTGTATGCCCGGAGGCGGTGTTGTATGCCCGGAGGCGGTGTGGTATGCCCGGAGGCGGTGTTGTATGCCCGGAGGCGGTGTTATATGCCCGGAGGCGGTGTTGTATGCCCGGAGGCGGTGTGGTATACCCGGAGGCGGTGTAGTATGCCCGGAGGCAGTGTTGTATGCCCGGAGGCGGTGTGGTATGCCCGGAGGCGGTACAACACCGCCTCCGGGCATGATGATGATGATGATGATGATGATGATGATGATGATGATGATGATGATGATGATGATGATGATGTTGCTGATGATGATGTTGCTTATGATGATGTTGCTGAGGATGATGTTGCTGATGAGGATGTTGCTGATGATGATGTTGCTGATGAGGATGTTGCTGATGATGTTGTTGTTGATGATGTTGCTGATTATGTTGATGATGATGTTGCTGATGATGTTGCTGATGATGTTGATGATGATGTTGATGATGATGTTGATGATGATTTTGATGATGATGTTGATGATGATGTTGATGATGATGTTGATGATGATGTTGATGATGATGATGATGATGATGATGATGATGATGATGATGATGGTGATGATGATGATGATGATGATGATGATGATGATGATGTTGCTGATGATGATGTTGCTGATGATGACTTTGCTGAGGATGATGTTGCTGATGATGTTGCTGATGATGTTGCTGATGATGACGTGAGACGGTGTGGTATGCCCGGAGGCGGTGTTGTATGCCCGGAGGCGGTGTGGTA
>JAXIVJ010003388.1:15000-22500 GCA_036785665.1 Chirona hameri | reverse complement strand
GATGATGTTGCTGATGATGTTGCTGATGATGACGTGAGACGGTGTGGTATGCCCGGAGGCGGTGTTGTATGCCCGGAGGTGGTGTTGTATGCCCGGAAGCGGTGTGGTATGCCCGGAGGCGGTGTTGTATGCCCGGAGGCGGTGTTGTATGCCCGGAGGCGGTGTAGTATGCCCGGAGGCGGTCTTGTATGCCCGGAGGCGATGTGGTATGCCCGGAGGCGGTGTAGTATGCCCGGAGGCGGTGTTGTATGCCCGGAGGCGGTGTGGTATGCCCGGAGGCGGTGCAACACCGCCTCCGGGCATGATGATGATGATGATGATGATGATGATGATGTTGCTGATGATGATGTTGCTGATGATGATGTTGCTGAGGATGATGTTGCTGATGATGATGTTGCTGATGAGGATGTTGCTGATGATGATGTTGCTGATGATGATGTTGTTGATGATGTTGCTGATGATGTTGATGATGATGTTGCTGATGATGTTGCTGATGATGTTGATGATAATGTTGGTGATGATGTTGATGATGATGTTGATGATGATGTTGATGATGATGTTGATAATGATGTTGATGATGATGTTGATGATGTTAATGTTGATGATGATGTTGATGATGATGTTGCTGATGATGTTGCTGATGATGAAGTGAGACGGTGTGGTATGCCCGGAGGCTGTGTTGTATGCCCGGAGGCGGTGTGGTATGCCCGGAGGCGGTACAACACCGCCTCCGGGCATGATGATGATGATGATGATGATGATGATGATGATGATGATGATGATGATGATGATGATGATGATGATGATGATGATGATGATGTTGCTGATGATGA
Source organism: Chirona hameri (assembly GCA_036785665.1). Lineage (NCBI taxonomy): Eukaryota > Metazoa > Arthropoda > Thecostraca > Balanomorpha > Balanidae > Chirona > Chirona hameri. The sequence goes on along the minus strand of JAXIVJ010003388.1, from coordinate 21,667 downwards.
TGTTGATGATGATGATGTTGCTGAGGATGATGTTGCTGATGATGTTGCTGATGATGTTGCTGATGATGTTGATGATGATGAAGTGAGACGGTGTGGTATGCCCGGAGGCTGTGTTGTATACCCGGAGGCGGTGTTATATGCCCGGAGGCGGTGTGGTATGCCCGGAGGCGGTGTAGTATGCCCGGAGGCGGTGTTGTATGCCCGGAGGCGGTGTGGTATGCCCGGAGGCAGTGTAGTATGCCCGGAGGCGGTGTTGTATGCCCGGAGGCGGTGTGGTATGCCCGGAGGCGGTACAACACCGCCTCCGGGCATGATGATGATGATGATGATGATGATGATGATGATGATGATGATGATGATGATGATGATGTTGCTGATGATGATGTTGCTGATGATGATGATGTTGCTGAGGATGATGTTGCTGATGATGATGTTGCTGATGAGGATGTTGCTGATGATGATGTTGCTGATGATGATGTTGCTGATGATGATGTTGTTGATGATGTTGCTGATGATGTTGATGATGATGTTGCTGATGATGTTGCTGATGATGTTGCTGATGATGTTGATGATGATGTTGCTGGTGATGTTGCTGATGATGTTGCTGATGATGTTGCTGATGATGTTGCTGATGATGACGTGAGACGGTGTGGTATGCCCGGAGGCGGTGTTGTATGCCCGGAGGCGGTGTTGTATGCCCGGAGGCGGTGTGGTATGCCCGGAGGCGGTGTTGTATGCCCGGAGGCGGTGTTGTATGCCCGGAGGCGGTGTGGTATACCCGGAGGCGGTGTAGTATGCCCGGAGGCGGTGTTGTATGCCCGGAGGCGGTGTGGTATGCCCGAAGGCGGTGTAGTATGCCCGGAGGCGGTGTTGTATGCCCGGAGGCGGTGTGGTATGCCCGGAGGCGGTACAACACCGCCTCCGGGCATGATGATGATGATGATGATGATGATGATGATGATGATGATGAATGATGATGATGATGATGATGATGATGATGATGATGATGATGATGATGATGATGATGATGATGATGATGATGATGATGATGATGATGATGATGATGATGATGATGATGATGATGATGATGATGATGATGATGATGTTACTGATGATGTTGTTGCTGATGATGATGTTGCTGAGGATGATGTTGCTGATGATGTTGCTGATGATGTTGCTGATGATGTTGCTGATGATGACGTGAGACGGTGTGGTATGCCCGGAGGCGGTGTTGTATGCCCGGAGGCGGTGTTATATGCCCGGAGGTGGTGTGGTATGCCCGGAGGCGGTGTAGTATGCCCGGAGGCGGTGTTGTATGCCCGGAGGCGGTGTGGTATGCCCGGAGGCGGTGTAGTATGCCCGGAGGCGGTGTGGTATGCCCGGAGGCGGTACAACACCGCCTCCGGGCATGATGATGATGATGATGATGATGATGATGATGATGATGATGATGATGATGATGATGATGATGATGATGATGATGATGATGATGATGATGATGATGATGATGATGTTGCTGGTGATGATGTTGCTGATGATGATGTTGCTGAGGATGATGTTGCTGATGATGATGTTGCTGATGAGGATGTTGCTGATGATGATGTTGCTGATGATGATGTTGTTGATGATGTTGATGATGATGTTGATGATGATGTTGCTGATGATGTTGCTGATGATATTGATGATGATGTTGCTGGTGATGTTGCTGATGATGTTGCTGATGATGTTGCTGATGATGTTGCTGATGATGACGTGAGACGGTGTGGTATGCCCGGAGGCGGTGTTGTATGCCCGGAGGCGGTATTGTATGCCCGGAGGCGGTGTGGTATGCCCGGAGGCGGTGTTGTATGCCCGGAGGCGGTGTTGTATGCCCGGAGGCGGTGTGGTATGCCCGGAGGCGGTGTGGTATGCCCGGAAGCGGTGTTGTATGCCCGGAGGCGGTGTTGTATGCCCGGAGGCGGTGTGGTATGCCCGGAGGCGGTGTAGTATGCCCGGAGGCGGTGTTGTATGCCCGGAGGCGGTGTGGTATGCCCGGCGGCGGTGTAGTATGCCCGGAGGCGGTGTTGTATGCCCGGAGGCGGTGTGGTATGCCCGGAGGCGGTGTGGTATGCCCGGAGGCGGTACAACACCGCCTCCGGGCATGATGATGATGATGATGATGATGATGATGATGTTGCTGATGATGATGTTGCTGAGGATGATGTTGCTGATGAGGATGTTGCTGATGAGGATGTTGCTGATGATGATGTTGCTGATGATGATGTTGCTGATGATGATGTTGTTGATGATGTTGTTGATGATGTTGATGATGATGTTGATGATGATGTTGCTGATGATGTTGCTGATGATGTTGATGTTGCTGATGATGATGTTGCTGATGATGATGTTACTGAGGATGATGTTGCTGATGATGATGTTGCTGATGAGGATGTTGCTGATGATGATGTTGCTGATGATGATGTTGCTGATGATGATGTTGTTGATGATGTTGCTGATGATGTTGATGATGATGTTGCTGATGATGTTGCTGATGATGTTGATGATGATGTTGCTGGTGATGTTGCTGATGATGTTGCTGATGATGTTGCTGATGATGTTGCTGATGATGACGTGATACGGTGTGGTATGCCCGGAGGCGGTGTTGTATGCCCGGAGGCGGTGTTGTATGCCCGGAGGCGGTGTGGTATGCCCGGAGGCGGTGTTGTATGCCCGGAGGCGGTGTTGTATGCCCGGAGGCGGTGTGGTATGCCCGGAGGCGGTGTAGTATGCCCGGAGGCGGTGTTGTATGCCCGGAGGCGGTGTGGTATGCCCGGAGGCGGTGTAGTATGCCCGGAGGCGGTGTTGTATGCCCGGAGGCGGTGTGGTATGCCCGGAGGCGGTACAACACCGCCTCCGGGCATGATGATGATGATGATGATGATGATGATGATGATGATGATGATGATGATGATGTTGCTGATGATGATGTTGCTGATGATGATGTTGCTGAGGATGATGTTGCTGATGATGATGTTGCTGATGAGGATGTTGCTGATGAGGATGTTTCTGATGATGATGTTGCTGATGATGATGTTGTTGATGATGTTGCTGATGATGTTGATGATGATGTTGCTGATGATGTTGCTGATGATGTTGATGATGATGTTGATGATGATGTTGATGATGATGTTGATGATGATGTTGATGATGATGTTGATGATGATGTTGATGTTGATGATGATGTTGATGATGATGTTGATGAAGATGTTGCTGATGATGTTGCTGATGATGTTGCTGATGATGTTGATGATGATGTTGCTGGTGATGTTGCTGATGATGTTGCTGATGATGTTGCTGATGATGTTGCTGATGATGACGTGAGACGGTGTGGTATGCCCGGAGGCGGTGTTGTATGCCCGGAGGTGGTGTTGTATGCCCGGAAGCGGTGTGGTATGCCCGGAGGCGGTGTTGTATGCCCGGAGGCGGTGTTGTATGCCCGGAGGCGGTGTAGTATGCCCGGAGGCGGTCTTGTATGCCCGGAGGCGATGTGGTATGCCCGGAGGCGGTGTAGTATGCCCGGAGGCGGTGTTGTATGCCCGGAGGCGGTGTGGTATGCCCGGAGGCGGTGCAACACCGCCTCCGGGCATGATGATGATGATGATGATGATGATGATGATGTTGCTGATGATGATGTTGCTGATGATGATGTTGCTGAGGATGATGTTGCTGATGATGATGTTGCTGATGAGGATGTTGCTGATGATGATGTTGCTGATGATGATGTTGTTGATGATGTTGCTGATGATGTTGATGATGATGTTGCTGATGATGTTGCTGATGATGTTGATGATAATGTTGGTGATGATGTTGATGATGATGTTGATGATGATGTTGATGATGATGTTGATAATGATGTTGATGATGATGTTGATGATGTTAATGTTGATGATGATGTTGATGATGATGTTGCTGATGATGTTGCTGATGATGAAGTGAGACGGTGTGGTATGCCCGGAGGCTGTGTTGTATGCCCGGAGGCGGTGTGGTATGCCCGGAGGCGGTACAACACCGCCTCCGGGCATGATGATGATGATGATGATGATGATGATGATGATGATGATGATGATGATGATGATGATGATGATGATGATGATGATGATGATGTTGCTGATGATGATGTTGATGATGATGATGTTGCTGAGGATGATGTTGCTGATGATGTTGCTGATGATGTTGCTGATGATGTTGATGATGATGAAGTGAGACGGTGTGGTATGCCCGGAGGCTGTGTTGTATACCCGGAGGCGGTGTTATATGCCCGGAGGCGGTGTGGTATGCCCGGAGGCGGTGTAGTATGCCCGGAGGCGGTGTTGTATGCCCGGAGGCGGTGTGGTATGCCCGGAGGCAGTGTAGTATGCCCGGAGGCGGTGTTGTATGCCCGGAGGCGGTGTGGTATGCCCGGAGGCGGTACAACACCGCCTCCGGGCATGATGATGATGATGATGATGATGATGATGATGATGATGATGATGATGATGATGATGATGTTGCTGATGATGATGTTGCTGATGATGATGATGTTGCTGAGGATGATGTTGCTGATGATGATGTTGCTGATGAGGATGTTGCTGATGATGATGTTGCTGATGATGATGTTGCTGATGATGATGTTGTTGATGATGTTGCTGATGATGTTGATGATGATGTTGCTGATGATGTTGCTGATGATGTTGCTGATGATGTTGATGATTATGTTGCTGGTGATGTTGCTGATGATGTTGCTGATGATGTTGCTGATGATGTTGCTGATGATGACGTGAGACGGTGTGGTATGCCCGGAGGCGGTGTTGTATGCCCGGAGGCGGTGTTGTATGCCCGGAGGCGGTGTGGTATGCCCGGAGGCGGTGTTGTATGCCCGGAGGCGGTGTTGTATGCCCGGAGGCGGTGTGGTATACCCGGAGGCGGTGTAGTATGCCCGGAGGCGGTGTTGTATGCCCGGAGGCGGTGTGGTATGCCCGAAGGCGGTGTAGTATGCCCGGAGGCGGTGTTGTATGCCCGGAGGCGGTGTGGTATGCCCGGAGGCGGTACAACACCGCCTCCGGGCATGATGATGATGATGATGATGATGATGATGATGATGATGATGATGATGATGATGATGATGATGATGATGATGATGATGATGATGATGATGATGATGATGATGATGATGATGATGATGATGATGATGATGATGATGATGATGATGATGATGATGATGATGATGATGTTACTGATGATGTTGTTGCTGATGATGATGTTGCTGAGGATGATGTTGCTGATGATGTTGCTGATGATGTTGCTGATGATGTTGCTGATGATGACGTGAGACGGTGTGGTATGCCCGGAGGCGGTGTTGTATGCCCGGAGGCGGTGTTATATGCCCGGAGGTGGTGTGGTATGCCCGGAGGCGGTGTAGTATGCCCGGAGGCGGTGTTGTATGCCCGGAGGCGGTGTGGTATGCCCGGAGGCGGTGTAGTATGCCCGGAGGCGGTGTGGTATGCCCGGAGGCGGTACAACACCGCCTCCGGGCATGATGATGATGATGATGATGATGATGATGATGATGATGATGATGATGATGATGATGATGATGATGATGATGATGATGATGATGATGATGATGATGATGATGATGTTGCTGGTGATGATGTTGCTGATGATGATGTTGCTGAGGATGATGTTGCTGATGATGATGTTGCTGATGAGGATGTTGCTGATGATGATGTTGCTGATGATGATGTTGTTGATGATGTTGATGATGATGTTGATGATGATGTTGCTGATGATGTTGCTGATGATATTGATGATGATGTTGCTGGTGATGTTGCTGATGATGTTGCTGATGATGTTGCTGATGATGTTGCTGATGATGACGTGAGACGGTGTGGTATGCCCGGAGGCGGTGTTGTATGCCCGGAGGCGGTATTGTATGCCCGGAGGCGGTGTGGTATGCCCGGAGGCGGTGTTGTATGCCCGGAGGCGGTGTTGTATGCCCGGAGGCGGTGTGGTATGCCCGGAGGCGGTGTAGTATGCCCGGAGGCGGTGTTGTATGCCCGGAGGCGGTGTGGTATGCCCGGAGCCAGTGTAGTATGCCCGGAGGCGGTGTTGTATGCCCGGAGGCGGTGTGGTATGCCCGGAGGCGGTACAACACCGCCTCCGGTCATGATGATGATGATGATGATGATGATGATGATGATGATGTTGCTGATGATGATGTTGCTGAGGATGATGTTGCTGATGATGATGTTGCTGATGAGGATGTTGCTGATGATGATGTTGCTGATGATGATGTTGCTGATGATGATGTTGCTGATGATGATGTTGTTGATGATGTTGCTGATGATGTTGATGATGATGTTGCTGATGATGTTGATGATGATGTTGATGATGATGTTGATGATGATGTTGATGATGATGTTGATGATGATGATGTTGATGATGATGTTGATGTTGATGATGATGTTGATGTTGATGATGATGTTGATTATGATGTTGCTGTTGATGTTGCTGATGATGTTGCTGATGATGTTGCTGATGATGTTGATGATGATGTTGCTGGTGATGTTGCTGATGATGTTGCTGATGATGTTGCTGATGATGTTGCTGATGATGACGTGAGACGGTGTGGTATGCCCGGAGGCGGTGT
>JAXIVJ010003388.1:7500-10000 GCA_036785665.1 Chirona hameri | reverse complement strand
ATGATGATGATGATGATGATGATGATGATGATGATGATGATGATGATGATGATGATGATGATGATGATGATGATGATGATGATGATGATGATGATGATGATGATGATGATGATGATGATGATGATGATGATGATGATGATGATGATGATGATGATGATGATGATGATGATGATGATGATGATGATGATGATGATGATGATGATGATGATGATGATGATGATGATGATGATGATGATGATGATGATGATGATGATGATGATGATGATGATGATGATGATGATGATGATGATGATGATGATGATGATGATGATGATGATGATGATGATGATGATGATGATGATGATGATGATGATGATGATGATGATGATGATGATGATGATGATGATGATGATGATGATGATGATGATGATGATGATGATGATGATGATGATGATGATGATGATGATGATGATGATGATGATGATGATGATGATGATGATGATGATGATGATGATGATGATGATGATGATGATGATGATGATGATGATGATGATGATGATGATGATGATGATGATGATGATGATGATGATGATGATGATGATGATGATGATGATGATGATGATGATGATGATGATGATGATGATGATGATGATGATGATGATGATGATGATGATGATGATGATGATGATGATGATGATGATGATGATGATGATGATGATGATGATGATGATGATGATGATGATGATGATGATGATGATGATGATGATGATGATGATGATGATGATGATGATGATGATGATGATGATGATGATGATGATGATGATGATGATGATGATGATGATGATGATGATGATGATGATGATGATGATGATGATGATGATGATGATGATGATGATGATGATGATGATGATGATGATGATGATGATGATGATGATGATGATGATGATGATGATGATGTTGCGGATGATGATGTTGCTGATGATGATGTTGCTGAAGATGATGTTGCTGATGATGTTGCTGATGATGTTGCTGATGATGTTGCTGATGATGAAGTGAGACGGTGTGGTATGCCCGGAGGCGGTGTTGTATGCCCGGAGGCGGTGTTGTATGCCCGGAGGCGGTGTGGTATGCCCGGAGGCGGTGTAGTATGCCCGGAGGCGGTGTTGTATGCCCGGAGGCGGTGTGGTATGCCCGGCGGCGGTGTAGTATGCCCGGAGGCGGTGTTGTATGCCCGGAGGCGGTGTGGTATGCCCGGAGGCGGTACAACACCGCCTCCGGGCATGATGATGATGATGATGATGATGATGATGATGATGATGTTGCTGATGATGATGTTGCTGAGGATGATGTTGCTGATGAGGATGTTGCTGATGATGTTGCTGCTGATGATGTTGCTGATGATGATGTTGTTGATGATGTTGCTGATGATGTTGATGATGATGTTGCTGATGATGTTGCTGATGATGTTGATGTTGCTGATGATGATGTTGCTGAGGATGATGTTACTGAGGATGATGTTGCTGATGATGATGTTGCTGATGAGGATGTTGCTGATGATGATGTTGCTGATGATGATGTTGCTGATGATGATGTTGCTGATGATGTAGATGATGATGTTGCTGGTGATGTTGCTGATGATGTTGCTGATGATGTTGCTGATGATGTTGCTGATGATGACGTGAGACGGTGTGGTATGCCCGGAGGTGGTGTTGTATGCCCGGAGGCGGTGTGGTATGCCCGGAAGCGGTGTTGTATGCCCGGAGGCGGTGTTGTATGCCCGGAGGCGGTGTGGTATGCCCGGAGGCGGTGTAGTATGCCCGGAGGCGGTGTTGTATGCCCGGAGGCGGTGTGGTATGCCCGGCGGCGGTGTAGTATGCCCGGAGGCGGTGTTGTATGCCCGGAGGCGGTGTGGTATGCCCGGAGGCGGTACAACACCGCCTCCGGGCATGATGATGATGATGATGATGATGATGATGATGATGATGATGATGTTGCTGATGATGATGTTGCTGAGGATGATGTTGCTGATGATGATGTTGCTGATGAGGATGTTGCTGATGATGATGTTGCTGCTGATGATGTTGCTGATGATGATGTTGTTGATGATGTTGCTGATGATGTTGATGATGATGTTGCTGATGATGTTGCTGATGATGTTGCTGATGATGTTGATGTTGCTGATGATGATGTTGCTGATGATGATGTTACTGAGGATGATGTTGCTGATGATGATGTTGCTGATGAGGATGTTGCTGATGATGATGTTGCTGATGATGTTGCTGATGATGATGTTGTTGATGATGTTGCTGATGATGTTGATGATGATGTTGCTGATGATGTTGCTGATGATGTTGATGATGATGTTGCTGGTGATGTTGCTGATGATGTTGCTGATGATGTTGCTGATGATGTTGCTGATGATGTTGCTGATGATGACGTGATACGGTGTGGTATGCCCGGAGGCGGTGTTGTATGCCCGGAGGCGGTGTTGTATGCCCGGAGGCGGTGTGGTATGCCCGGA